>CATIWM010408287.1:0-21279 GCA_949671775.1 Mallotus repandus | reverse complement strand
TTAAAAGCATTGTGAAAGATATAAATTTTAAAAATTTTTCATCTTCTTTTCAAGTGTAAAATAAGCGAGCTTAAGTGGGGGAGGATTATTCTTTGACCCATCCTCCCTAAGTGAAGATCCAACATTAAGGGTCAAACTAATGATCTAAAATTAGAGCTTGTTGGGAGGCAACCTAATGTTTTTCTTACTTTTATTTTATTTTTCTTTCATTTTTATGTTTATTTTACCTTAATTTTCATTAGTTTTTGTTACTTTTTACTTAGGAAAATCATGCATGGAGAAAGGGAATTAACAGCTAAGGAATGGAGTTTTAGTGGCTACACAGGGGATCAACATGACTTAGACACCGCATCCACACATCAGTGTCTTCAAAACCTACAACAATCTAATTTCAATCCGAAAGCCACGCCACTTAAACACCACATCAACATCGGTGTGTCACGAGAGCCTCAATCTGACACCATTTAAAAACCACTTGAACATCGGGAGTGTGCTTCATCGCAAAACCTGTACATTTCTACCAAATGTCACACAGGTCCCATGCTAGATCGACACACCGATGTCTCATCGAACCATCAATCCTCACACCCCAACACTATTTCCACACCACTTTCGCACTCCTGTGTCACAAGACCTTTTTTCTGGCACCACTTTGAGACCACCTTAACTTCTCGGTGTCGTTCAACCTGCAGCAAGTTGATTTCAAGCCTAACATCACACCGGATCGACACACCGTTGTCTCATTAACACTCTCCTCAACACCACTTCCGCACCCTAGTGTCACGTCCTTTAAACCCAATTTTCACCCTTTTCAAACCTAGCCGCCACACACTTTCCTTTTCAATTTTTTTCCTTATCTTTTCTTTCTAATTTTTCTTCTCATTCTTTTTTTTCCCTAACCCATTTTCCCTCCATCCTATTCTTTAATTTGAATTTCAAGAACCAAAAACAAGGTCCTCTTGCTCCAACTCGACATATCCAAGCATTAATCTTCAGGGTGGTATTTTTCTCCACTTTCTTTTTATTTTTTTTAATTTTTTTTATCTTTTTGTTTCTTTTCTTTTCTTTTCTTTTCTTTTTGCATTAATTTTAGTCATTGACGACAATGACAATGATAAATGTGGGGGAGGATGCCATTTGCATTTTTATTTCATAATTTTTTATATAGTATTTTAGTTTTTCATATTGCATAACCACACTGCATTGATATAGTTTATATTCTAATTAATTGTTTTTACATATAAGGAATAATAAAATAATTTTTTTCAAATTTTCATTAACCTTCAACTCAATTTTTCTACACTTTTAGTTGGGCTTGTCCTTAGAATTTTTGTTTTCTTTTTGTGCAAAATTGATGCTCGATTACAAGTAGAGAACAATAGTGTATAAGCTTGCTTTCTGGTTCTATCGAATTATTGAATGGTTTATTAATTAAGATGGTTGTACATGGCCATTATGTATGAAAAACTTAGCTTTTATAACCTAAGCATCAACTTGGAGATTGAATTTGAGCATGATTTTAGGAGAGAATGCATGATGGATTGTAATTAAAAAAAAGGCAAGATGGAGCGTAAAACGCACTCGTTTTTTAGCAAAGAAATAAAAAAATGATGAGATGGAGCGTAAAACGCACTCACCAAAGCCAAAGGAAAAGAAAAGAAAAGATGTTGTGAAATGAAGCGTAAAACGCATTCACAACCAATTTTTGATTTTTAAAAGAAAAATTATGAACTTAAATGCTCTTCTTCTAAATTATGTTCATTGAATTTCAAAGAGTTCTATGCTTGGGTTATGACTAGTAAATCTTCAGTTTTGGTGTTGTCGTTTTGAATGTCTTAGAAGCTATAAATCTTTGGTTGTAGTTGAGCTTGTTCTTTTAAATTTCAAATTTGATTTTTGCTTGAGGACAAGCAAAGCTTAAGTGTAGGGGAATTTGATGAGTGTAATTTTTACATATATTTTGAGTTGAACTTTAATGAATTTTGAATAATAAATTGGTTTAATTTGGGTAAAATTTAAGTTTAATTGAGAAATATTATAGTTTCCTATTTTATTTTTTATTCTATTATTTTTGGTTTAATTCTAGTCAAATGAGAGATTTCATTTAAATGCCTAAATAGTTTTCCCTCTTTTGTAGGAGATTTTATTAAAGGAATCCATGAAGAGCAAGGAATGGCCTGACAAGGTTTGAACACCGAAGGTGTGCAATTGGTGTGACGTGCTGGAATCCTGACCTAAAGAGTTGCGTGCCCATGTCGAGGTGGTGTTGAAGTGGTGTCAGGCGCAGAAAAGTTTCCTTTTCCAAGAAGGACTCAAGAATTTAAGGGCAAATAGGCTTTCATTAGTTTCTTATAAAAGGGGATGATTGAGAAGGGACCAAGAGAATCCATTCTACATTCTTGAAACCACAAACAAAAGCTTAACAAGGGAACACAGGTTTGAAGATTGAAATAGCGCTTAAACGAGTTTTATCTATTCTTCTTCTTCATTCTCTTGTTATATATTTTATGTTTATAGTTCTTTTTAAAGCCATTTTTGGCTAAACTCGTTTAGGGTTTAGGTTAGAAGTAGCTATTCTATGAATTGATTGAACACAAGTCTTTTATTAATTTGATTTTCAGTTAATTTTATGCGTTGAGCTTAATGTCTTGTTATCATTCCAGGCTTGTTTGATTACATGTTTATGGGTAAATTAACCAACGATAGTTAGGAAAATTTATCAGCTTAAGACTCATAGGACTTAGACCACTCGACCACAAGAGTAGACGAGCTTTACAGGGAAACATGACAGTAGACAGGGGTTTACGGCGGTAAATTAATTGTTAAGAAATTTAATGAGACTTCTTAATCACGATAATAGGTTAAACTTTAATTTTTAAATGCTTAATTGAACTCGAAAGGGTTTTTAAGTATTTTAGAACAATTATCATTAATTGTGATCAAGGTGTTTAATAATTATGTATTCGTGATTTGATTGGAATAGTGAAACTGAACCTAAATTTTATGTTTTAACTATTTGATTTTCTCTTAATTTAATTTATTTTGATTTATATTTTAATTTTCTAAATTATTTTATTTGATTTGATAACTAGGAATATAAGTAGAAAAATTGGTATTCAATATTCAATTCTTGTGGGGACAATATTTTTCATATTATAATTCACGATCCGTGCGCTTGCAAATTTTGAACGCAACACTTTTTAAAGATCAAACAAAAATTATTGCAGGTCAAACAAAGATTATTGCATATGATACTCCAATATCCAGAAAGATTATTGCGTATGAGACCTCAATATCCTGAATTAATTAATCCTTAGCCAAATTCAATTTTTACCCCTATATTTTTATTTTTTAAAATTTTTCAAATACTTTTATTTTTATATATTAAATTTCTATATTTTTATTTTATTATACATTAAATCTCTACACTTTTATTTTACCATAATTGAATTCTTAATTTAAAATTAATACATTTTTATTTTAATTGAATTCTTAATTTTAAAAAAAATTAAAGACCCTACATATGGCAAAAAAAACATATAAAAGTGAAGGAAAAAATTCAAAAAAAAAAAAGTATATAGGACAAAAAATGGATTAAGCCCTACTCCTATTCATGGCAAAGATCATCCAACATCTAACTGTATATAACATAACATTATGACATCCCGAGCTTCACATTACAAAATCTCACAGTTTTTTTTTTATACATTTACCACTAGAAATCCTATAATTTACAACAATGCCATTTGTTTATCCCAGTCCTTTAAGATTATCTCCTTGGCTATTTTCATCAATGGTTCAATGGACTCGGGAGAAAATTTCCTGGCAAACAAGAACGGATCCTGTTGTCGTGTCACAGGCAAATCTGAACCGTTGATCCCATCATAACCGTACCTAGGCCTACTTCTTCTGATGGCCATGATCAACTCTGGTCCCACTTCACTCGCCTCGTACGTATGAGGGTGACCGTCGGATCCATCTGTCCAATTCACGTGCGTCACAGAAGCCGACACCGTCCCACGTGGATCCTTCATGTGGATAAGGGTAGGAAAATAATTTTCCTCCGGATAACACGCGTGTGTCACCACGCACGTTTGGTTAAATTTTGCCCATATCCTCTGTTCGCTAACGACAAGCCTCGCATGCTTACGTGTCAGCACCCAAAACTGCGACCCAATTCTAAACTCTTCCAGTTTCACCTCTGGCAGCATCGCCTCTTCTCCACGCGCCGCCCATCTCTCATAATTCCACTCCTCATTTTTTAGTATCTCGATGAAGCTTTTCTTGGAGTGAATTAGGGTTTTGTAAGTAAAGTTAAAAGAGTGTACAGGGATGCAAGAAGGAGAAAGAAGGGCAAACATAGCATTGAAAGGGTCATCCAACAGAGCGTGCGCAAGTAAACGACGCGCCGCCGAGATGAGAGTAGGGGAATGGCGTAGAGTGTGTTTGGAGTGAATAACTCGGTTGAAGAACACACCGGAAAACGGCGGGTCGTAGATGTGACTGGGGTCTGCATGGATATAGATGTTGAAGAGTTGTTTTGGAGTTTGGTTGAAGTATTGTTCCCAAAGTGGAGCAAACTGAAGAGGTGTTGTAGTGAGAAACAAAAAAGCTATTTTCTTGGGACGCAAAGGCCTTGGATTGACTTTGGATGCTAATCGGAGAAGTGATCGGTCATCTTGTGGTAGCGGCGGCGGCGGTGGTTGAGGTGAAGGTGGTTCTGATGTAAGTGAAATGATGGTTTGGATTATGAGTTTTTGGTGGTTGCCGGAGGTGGCGTGAGATTTTCTTAATAAGATGGTAACTGGGTTTTCAAAAGAACGACGATTGGCGGCGGTCGGGATGTTGATGGTCACGGAGATGGTGTTAGAGATGACAATTGCTAACGACATGCAAAGGAGTAGAGCACAGAAAAGAGAGAGTGGAGTTGAAAAAGGAGAACAAGAAGAAGAAGAAGAAGAAAATGGCATTTTTTTTTTATTTTTCTTTTGAGTCTGCTTGTTGAGAAAATGAGTGATTTTGAAAGGGGAAATATTGAGATTAAATGGGTGATCTAGAGAGACCAATCAAAGTGGGATTTGGTGGTTGTCGTAGATTAGGGCTCCTTTGGCCTAAATGGTAATACTGTGCAATGAAAGCTTTTTTGCACATAATCAAACGGCTGTCATTTAGTTTTCCATTTTCAGCTTTTTTTTATTTCATGCCACACTAAAAAAAAAAATAATAGAGATAAATATATAAATGTTATCCAAACCTTTTCGCTTTTACTAATTTTGTGTTCAAATAATTTTTCTATAATTAAATGTTTGAATTTATAAAAAAAATTCTATAATAATGCCTCTAGTAAATTTTATAGGTTGAAATGCTTATTTGTTTTATTTTAAGTAATAAATTAATTTAAATATTTTTTTATATTAGATTGGTTTTTTATTTTTTATTTTGAAGAATTTATTTTTTCACTTATATATATTAAATTTGAAAAAAAAACTAGATATTACTAAAATAAAATAAAAAATTAAACTATTATTATTGAAAAATTAAAATATTAAATTTATTTTTAAATTTATCTAAAAAGTGAAAAACATTACAATTTAATTAAAATAAAAAACAAGTAAAAATTTGTTTATTATAATTTAAAAATATAAAATAAAATAATTTTTTAATGAATAAAATTTTTATTTTACTAAAATTATAAATAAAAAATTAAATTTAACCACTATAATTAATAGAATAAAAATATATCTAAATTTTCTAATTTAATATGATAAATAAAAATATTTTTTATTTACAGTTATTTTTTAAAAATAATTAAAATGAAAAATAAAATAAAGTTTAATATAAAAAAAGATATTTAAGTCAATTTAATTATTTAAAATAAGACATATAAGCACTTTTAACATGTAAAACTTGCTACGGATTATTTTCGAAATTTTTTACTTGTTGAGACTCCTAATTGTAAAACAAATTGTTCAAACACCAAAATAGTATAAGTGAAAATATTTTTACACCATTTATGCATTGGTTAAAGTGACAATTCGCCTCCTGAACTATCAACCTAAGTGCAATCAACCCCAAAACCAATTTTTTTAGCTATTTAACCGAAACAAATCAAAATTTGGACAATTAGCCCCAAATTTTTTTAAAAAAAAAGTGTACTACACTCTCATTCTTTACAAAATAAATACTTTTTTCATAAAAAAATATATATTTTTAAATAATAAAAATTATATTTATTACACACATTCTCCCTTTTTTCACTGTTATTATTCTCCTTCCTTGATAACCAGAAAAAAAAAAATCTCCTTCGCTATTATTGATTTGATCACCGTCCACCACCTCCATATTCCACCATCATACTGTTCTCTACCCACCTTCACCAAAGTTGTCTCCACCCCATATTCATCAACATCATCTCCACCCATCTTTAGCTAAATTAAAAGAAGATCAATAACAACAAACTAAGATGAACCAATAAGATTTTATCACCATGAAAAGCTCATAGTTGTAACCACCCATCTTCATTGCCTTCCTTTTTCTTCTTGATTTTCTTCAATGTTCTTCTTTTTTTTTTTCATTCAAATTAGCACCTTAAATTCAACCCCATTTGATGCTACCTCCACTCACTCAATAACTGTTATCTCCATTCACTCTATCGGTGTTGCCTCTACCCAGTTATCATCAATGATAGCACTAATTATGTTATTTCTTCTTGTTGTTCTTTTTCTTAATACAGTTTTTTTTCTTCTCATTCAAAATTACCACGACCTTTATTCAATCATTAATGGATAAAACTATTTGGGTAACCGCTCTTGCTCGGTAATGCAAGGGAAGCTAATGATAAAATACTAAATGTTGTGAATATTTTTGGCATTAGGATAACTATTTCACCCATTTCATCCAGATGCACACGACGTATTCTATCATAATCTGTTCTTGTTAAGAAAAAAAGTGCAGCTCCAATGAACCCATGTGATATTATTTTTAAAATGGATCAATTGATTCCCATATCACTGATAGAGCAAATAATATATGCAGCTTCAACACCTCTTAGTCAATGATTTTTTTTTTTTAAACAAGAATAGCATGACAATAATGGATAATTATGTTATTATTAAATATAATTGGTGAATTTGTAAGGAAAATGCATCAATTGATTAATCTAATTTTGCTTGTTATTGACCGATTCTATATGCTATTTTTGTTGATGTAATTATTTTTTATGTGTTTCGTTTAATTTATTGCTGGTGGTGTTAATTTTAGTGATGGTGCTATTAAGGGCGATGGCGATGCTATTAAGGCTGCTGGTGGTGTTGGACGGTGATGCAATGATAGTAGTGGGATTGTTGGTAACCACTATTAATTTGGGTGGCAATGGGGTTGTTGGTGATAGTGGTATTGGGATGGCTGATGGTGGTATTAAGGTGGTGA
The DNA here is from genome assembly GCA_949671775.1 of Mallotus repandus. Classification (NCBI taxonomy): domain Eukaryota; kingdom Viridiplantae; phylum Streptophyta; class Magnoliopsida; order Malpighiales; family Euphorbiaceae; genus Mallotus; species Mallotus repandus. Next base: position 13,851 of record CATIWM010408287.1, on the reverse strand, counting down.
TGGTGTTAATGGTCGATGAACCCAATATTTTCAAAAAGAGAAAAAAATGTTTTTTATCATTATTTAATACACTTCACTTGCTCTAATAAAATTGGGGCTAATTGTCCAAATTGTGATTTGTTTGAGTTAAATAGCTAAAATAGTTGATTTTGGAGTTAATTGCACATGGATTGATAGTTTAGGGGGTGAATTGTCATTTTAGCCTTTACGCATTTATCCTTAAAATATAAAGAAACAATGAAGGGGTAACTCTAATGAAAAGTTTCAATTTTACTGATAATAATTTAAAAAAAACTATATATATATATATATGTAGAGAGAGGCTCCCATGCTATGTTTGAGAATAGAGGAAAGTATGAAAAAAAAAAATAACTAGCAAAATATGAAGAAAAATAATGTTATTTTGTTTTGTTTATTTTCCACTTTTATGTGTAGATTGAGGAAAAAAAGAGAAAAAATAAATAAATAAATTTTAAATTAATATTTTAATTTTTTTTATTTTAAATTATATTAATTTATTACTTTTTATTTTATTTTTTTTATATTTTTTTCATTTTCTCTCCATTTTGGAGAAATAATTTTAAGTGAAAAATAAGTACATATTTTCTTTCTTTTCATTTTTCTTCTTTCTCCAAACATAAAAAAAAAAAAAAAAAAAAAAAAAAATCTTTCTTATTTTTCCTCTTTATTTTCTTCAATTCAAACATACCCTCGTCACATAAACAATTGAAATAAAAAAATAAAAAATAAATTATGTTACTAAAAAACCAAAAGAGTAAGAAAGTAATTGCTAATAGAAACTAGTCGGACAAATCGTATCTAACAGTCACTGACACAGTATGATTTAATTTTGCAGGACATATCCACCATTTATTATAATTTTACAATCTATCACTGTCAAAGTATCTTGACATCATGATTTAAAAAAATAAAAAATAAAAAAGCTGATGAAGGTCATTGTCAAAATTTTTAATAGTATTTAAAATGCTTAAATAATATTTTATAATTAAAATAAAATTATTTAAATATTTATACTAATTAAAATTATTTATACATTATATTTTTAATAATTTAAAAATGTTAAATTTATAAATGAATATTAAAATTAGTAAAATGTGTTAAGTTGTGAAGATTAAAAATATATTAAGCCAACAAAAAGAATTGAAATTAAAAAAAATTACAATCTATAGAAACCAAAACATAACCATCTAAAAAGATTATCTCCCAAATATATAGCTGTTTAAAATATACAAATTCAATTTATACAATTAATATAAATAAATAATTTACAAATCTAGCGAAGTATTTAAATTAAGCTAATAATAATTTAACTAACACCTAATTATTTCTTTTTTTTTTTTGAAAACGTATCATTTTTTTATTCAATAACTACTAATTTAATGAAGGTTTCTTTTTTCTTTTATAATTTAAGTAAAATAGAGATATAAAAGTTACTATAATATACAATCATATAGGGGTGTAATTGAGCCAAAATTTAGTTAGTTTAGACTTGATTTATTTATAAATGAGCCGAATTCGAGCCGATCTTACTATCCTATTTAGTGTTCACGAGTTTAAACGAATCTAAAAATTTTTTAAAAAATACAAACTATAAATTAAAATTATACATTTAAAAATAAAAATAAATTATTTATTTAATAAATTACAATTTATTTAATAAAAACTATAATTTTCTAATAATATATTTTTTATGATACGAATATATATTTCATATATTTAAAATTAAATTATTAAATATTAAAATGACGAGTTGACTCACAAATTTCTATTTGAACTTATTTGTGAGCTTCACGAGCTGAGTTTTGTATAGCTAAATCTTAGCTCATTTATTAAACAAGTTTCAATATACGAATTCCAATAAATTTTTATCGAACTGAACACTAAACAGTTCGACTCATTTACATTCCTATAATAATGAATCATAACCATAGATGATTATTAATTATTTATTAAAATAAAAATTCATATATAAATAAATATAAAATAATTAAATGAATAATACATAATTACCAAACAAGGCTATAAATGAACGTGGCAACACAACATGGAGCCTAAAAAAAAAATCAAACTATGGCATCTTGGAATCGGTGAAATTGGGAGAAATATTTTCCCCATTTTTGGTAAGTTGTGGGCTGCGGCATTTGGCTACGTTTTACTGAGGCAATAGATGTGACACGTGGCAACCATGATCAAATTCTGTACGACTTTCTGTAATAAATTTTTAGCGACAGGAAAATAGCTGTCGCTAGCTGTCGCTAAAAAGTACTAGCGCCTTGCAGTTCCACACGTGTTTGTAGATTTTATGTCGTCGCCGTGTTTAAGAATTCGGCAAGACATGTATTTTCCGTTGGGAAAAGCCGAATATCGGCGACGATATTGTGCGACTGTCGGTAATTATCAGCTTCTGTGAAGTTAAACTTTATCGTATCATCTAAACACAAATAAGGAGTGAAAACTATCGCTGCCAAATATAATGATTTTCTTTTGTTTTGGCAACACTTGTCCGCATACAATGCAAAGTTTTCAAAGCAGGAACGAAATGGGTAGCTTTTACCTGCTTTAAATCCTTTTCACCTCTGCAACTTCTTTATAGTGAAAAAAAAAGAAAGAAAATTATGCAAATCCATAAAGGAAGAACATCTAAATAATGGCAGTAAGCATCAATGCTTCCACTCTTTCACCATTATTCATCACTGCACTACCCACCAAACACACTTCTTCTTGAATGAGGATAAGAGAGCCAGTATCTCATGCGTGAACTCTACTGTGCCCCTTTATATCTGGGCTAATTACTGCCGTACTTTTTTCCCCTTTTCAGATCATGAGTAGTTCCTTCAGCCCCTTTCCCGCCATGTCTTTTTGCTTCATCTCCTAAAAGAGTGCTCGTCTTTTTCCATCAACAGCAACGTGAAATTTTTACTTTTAACGAATGTATTTTATTTTTATCGTATTGAAATAAAATTGTTAGCATGTTGGTGCTAGATTTCTTGAAATGAGAAAATAGAGTTAGGAGATATCTTTTTAACCAAATGTTTTGACCTTAAAATAAGATATTTTACTATTGGAAAAAAATAGAATTCGAATCCTAATTTTCCCTTAAATATGTTTAACAAGTATGTCATTGTATTGTACAAATACAAGCATTTAAATTTTATGTTACTAATTATTTATTTTTCTTAGATTAATATCGGTCACAAAATGCAAATAGAATTAGTCTCGCTTCAAAGATGATATACTTCGGTGTTGCAAGAAAAATTTCGTCCTATGAGTGACCAATTATGTTCAGTTTGTAAAGATTCAGTACTGAAATGTGAATATGATAATCAGAAATTTAATGGAATGGGATCTTCAATGTGAATCCAGCTTAATCATGTCTGAAAAATCAGAATCCTTTTAATTCGTGTCCAAAGTTTCGGATCCTCTAGTACGGTTCATTTTATTCTATAAGCACGTATCAGTCCATACCACCATATTGTGGAAGCAGAAAGAGTTAAAAATGGTGTGTCTGTGACAGAGTCAATGGTTCTGAAAAATTCATTATGGAGCATGGCACTCATAACTTTACCCTATTGATGGAAGCATCAGGAAGTGGACCGTGAATGCAAAAGGATGGCTGTAAAAGAAGAAACCATAAATCAAATAAATGCATGAATTTGCAGCAAGATTCTCAAGGCTGAAGAAAAGGAAAAATTATTAGTTTCTTGGCAGTTTTCGTGTTTCTTTTGTAAGTCCCTTTAATACACTTTTCAGTATCCAGAAGCAGCTGTAGCTTTGGCTCTCAGAGCAGAGAATTAATGTCTTTTTTACCCCCACATGAAATGTAAGCTCCGTATATGTTTCAAAAAGTTCTGAATGTGACATGTGCTAGATAGGCTCCCGACCAACCACCACACCTTGGCTGTGATGGTGTAGAGGCTTTCATACCCGTCTAAGGAGTGACGGTTGAACCGCACTCCCACCCCTTCCCTAATATTTCCCTACAATTTTATTGTTAAAAAAAAAAAAAAATTAGGCTCCCTGACCCTCAGTCAATGCAAACAACCATTTTTTTTTTCTCTCTCTTTCATATCCATTAATTACCAAAATGAATTGGACTGATTACTAAAAAAAATTCTAGAATTTTAATAATTTTATTTTTTTTAATATGAACTTTATTACCTTGTTCTTTTTTAATTATAATTTTTGAAAGTGTCACGCGGATTAAAAAATAATTAATTAATTTTAATTTTAATAAAAAAATAAGTTAAAAAATTAAAATATTCTTAATTTTTGAAAAATTAAAAATTAAATTTATAAATAATTTTAAAATTATATTAAATATTAATTATTTTACATTGATAATGATAAGAATAAAATTGATAAAAAATAATTGTCATATTTATTGAAAGGGACAATTAAAAAAGAACGAAGGACTATATTTTTAACGATTTTAATGCAAACTTGACGTGGCCATATATGATACCATATAGCTAAAGAAGAGAAAAAACAAGAAAGATCTCATTTGTTTAAAATCCAACTGGATACTGAGGGAAAGAGGTAATCTCTACAGTAATAACACAAAGCTCAAATTTCTTTAAAGATGGGAACTTTAGTAACATTTCAGGTTTAAAATCCATCTGGGTACTTGGGGAAAGAGGCAATATCTACAGTAATAACACAAAAAAGGTGTAATAAAAGGGAAAAAATGACACAGTTTGCATGTTGTTAAGAGGGTATAATATAAATAAATGATGAGCCCACAAAAGAGTGCAAAATCTATAGTCTCTTCTTGTGTTTGCATGCATTGACAATTCATGAAATATGGTGGCAGGGAGAAAGGGTACTGATAATATTTGTCGCTGTCGGTGGTGGATAAGCAAACCCCAACCTCTCCTGCTCACCGTAAGGTTCTCAAGACACTGACAGATTGAAAAAATTGAAGAATGAATATATATATATATATATAAGAGGAAGGGGTAAAAAAAAGAAGAAGAGAGTAAAAAGGATGAAGAAAGGCCAAAACAGACCAAAGTCATTAATAAAAAAAGAGAGAGAGAAAGAGAGAGAGAAAGAGAGAGGGACTCTTGGGGCTAGGGGAAGCAGGCATGTGGATGAGTGGGGGACACACCAAACTCATCAATTAAAACCCTTCGAAATAATTGAGTTTGTGACAGGAAAGAAAGAAAAAGAAAGCAAAACAAATACCCCATCTTTCTCTTTTCTCTTTCTGTCCACTTCCTCACTTATATTTTTGGTTCTACCTCACCTTCTCTTCTCTTCTCTTCTTTCTTGCTTGTTGGTAGTAGACACAGTGTGGGCGTGGGCGTGAGGGAACCTAGAGAAGAGACACAACTCACTGGCCAAAAACCAAAAAATCAGAAGCTACCCTCTGCTTTTCAAGAAACAGAGGTCTCTGTTTTTTTTTTTAATCTTTCTCAGAAGGGTTGGTAAGGATGCCTAGACCAGGCCCTAGACCCTATGAATGTGTTAGACGAGCTTGGCATAGCGATAGACACCAGCCCATTAGAGGTTCTCTCATTCAAGAAATTTTCAGGTGCCTTTTCTTTTCTATACCTATGTACATACATGCTTCTCTGTGTGTTTGTGTGTTTTAGGATCTTATCCCTGTCCTGTTCAGTTGTTATTAATTTTTTGTTTATTTTGATTAGAGTTGTCAATGAGGTTCATAGCTCTGCTACTAAGAAGAATAAGGAATGGCAAGAGAAGCTTCCTGTTGTTGTCTTGAAAGCAGAAGAAATTATGTATTCCAAAGCCAATTCCGAGGTCAAAATCTCTTTCTCTTTGATCCTCTCAATCAGTCAATGGTTCAGTATCAATTGAACTTTGTTTGCTTCCGTCGGGTGATTATCTACTGCTCATCAAAAGAAAAAAAAAAAAAAAGAAGAAACTTAAAATAAAGTAAAAGAGGCTTATTTTGGGGTCCTCTGTTTCTTGGGTCCTAAAAATTCATGAATCAAAGAAAGATTCAAACTTTATGCTTTTATTCATTTTATGGGTTCTCAGCAAATGAGCTTTTTCATGGTTTCGTTGATTTTAGTATTTTTTTTTTGTCCAGAAAGCTTAATGCTTTGGTTTCCAATTCTTGCATAGGCTGAATATATGGACCTCAAAACGCTTTGGGACAGAACAAATGATGCTATTAATACAATAATTCGCCTCGATGAGACTACTGAAACTGGAAATCTTCTTCAACCTTGCATTGAAGGTACCTACTCCCCTGATAATCACTTTATTTCTGCAAAATGTGTTCTCTGAATGGAACTTTGCATGTCTGGCAATGGAGATATTTAGCACTTCTCTCAATTTTTAGTGCTTGATGCCCAATACATTAAGTAACACTGGAATGTAGATTCAATGTGCTTCTGTTTTTTAACACCTATAGCCATTTAGTTGATTATATAATGTTGGTTATTTGTCAGAGTGCCACTCACTGACTCATGCTTTGTGAAATCATCGTCTGTTTTTTTAATGGCATTACTGCTCAGCTGCTCTAAATTTGGGATGTACACCAAGAAGAACTTCAAGGAGCCAGCGAAATTGCAATCCTAGGTGTTACCTCACTCCTAGCGCACAAGAGCCCAACACTTTCCCTCCTGGCATGCCAAATCATGCAACAACTCCACATTGCATGCCCAATTATTCAAACTTCATAAAACCCACGGTCATAAATTCGACCCATCTGGGAGCCAAATTACAAAACCTTGTTTGTCAGAATATTGGTGTCACAAATAACAAATTTTTCTTGGCAACTGATAATGGCTGTCTATCTAACTATAACCCGTCTTTTCCCATGGTGAATTATCCTATGTCAAACTTGTGCTCAGTTTACCCATTGTACTATGGAAGTTGCCAAGAGCCTCAGCATGATTTAGGAATTATTCCTGAATCTGTTTCTGACACCTTAGAACCTGGCAAGGTGGCTATTGAGCAAAATCTTTTATCCCTTGATGAGGATGCTGCTATTAAATTCAATCAACCTGATTCCCGGGATAGTCCAATGGAACAGCATGAAACTGAATGTGATCTATCATTACGGTTGGGCTTTCTATCTGTGCCTTTGCCAAATGCTCAAAATGGTCAGCCCCAGGATGTTGAAGGTAATGATTATGGTTCTTCACAAGAGGGGATTAAGTTCAATGATCAGATTCCACGAGCAGATGAGTTCTCCTTTCTTACTGGGATGAATGCAGATAAATCGTTAGATTCTTGTTCAAGCAAGTTGAGTGAACATGTGAGTGTAGATGTAGCAATGAAAAAGCACAAGACCGTTTTTGGTCACCCTGTGGATGATCAAGCATATTGTTGGCAGCCAAACCTTCCATGCGATGATGTAACTGGCAAAATGAAAAGTGGGGGGTTTATAGACTGACGGATTCTACTTGACTGGCAAGATGCAACGTGCAGGTTCTTAGACTGACGGATTGTATTTGACCGGCAGAATGGAGAGTGCAGGTTTGTAGACTGACTGGGCTTCCTCTTCTGTTTGTTTCTTCAAACTCCTGATATGCCTTAGTGATAATATGGCTTACTGAAGCATTTTTGTTAATTTATCTGTACGTTGTAGTTTTGTGGCTAGTGTGAAGTTGCTTGCTGCAATGTTGTATGAATTTGAGATGTAAATATAACCTAATGTAAATTAGAAGAAATGATCTTGGAGGAAGAGGCTTGTTGTTTACTATATGCAGAGAAATATTTTGTGCAACACATACGAAATTCCAGACCTAGAACAGCATGACATGCACTTAATTTTAACATTTGTTTTCTTTCTTTTTATATTTTTCACCTTCTGGGTTATCTCTGTTTGATGCATCATTCTGAATTGTACTGTTTGTGACTTGCTGTTTAAGTCCATATCAGCATAATTTTTGAACTTAAACATGGCAAGAAGTTTGTTCCTTCCATGTTGCACCAAGGGATGGTATTTTTAAAGTATAGAGTATCTATGTGGGAAAGAGAGAGGGCAAAGTTATGTCTCTTCACTAAACCTTAAACATATCTATTAGAAGAAATAAAGAAATCTGGGTGATTAGATATGGGGTCACTGGTCCCAATTGTGATTGGCCTGGTTAAGAAGTGGGAAAGAAAATGATTAATGAATAACTGGATAGGGCTTTTTGTTTGTGTTAGTGGGGGACAAGAAGGTGTCTCATGGCAAATCCTACAATTATCTTTGGATTTATGCTTTAGAATTGTGTTGTGGACCCATCCCTTATTCTGTTTGGTCTAAGCAAAACAAGGGATAATACTTACTAGTTACTTCCCTTTCTTGTTTGTATGAGTGGTGATTACTATTTTGTAGGCATTAGGTGCTTATCAAGCCATTTGTAGGGTCAGATTCCAAGTACTTTTCTTTCTTTCTTCCCTTTACCCTAAGTCATAGCTCTATTCTTGTGGGCCATTTCCTCATTGCAAGTTTTTTCTTTTATTATTTAGTTTGGGTCAAAGAGCATGGATGGAGGAGGTTCACTCTTTAGTATTTTGAGTAACTATCATTGTTTTAAGTACATGATGGTGCTTGGGGAACCAGCAGCATCTTCAAATGTGGGTGAAAAGGGAAAAAGCTAAAAAATTCTGAAAATTCTCGAGAGACATACAGAGAGAAGGTTATTATAAGAGACAAGAGATATGATTGTCATAAATGATACTGCTGCTGAAAGAATATATTTATGATTTGCTTAGGATATGGCGGTGATCAAACTGACATTTCATCAAAATCTTTTGCGGCTATGCCTTTGAATTACAGTAATTTACACTTAAATCCCATAAAAAATTGGGGCTTTAATTTTTCTTTTCTTTTTAACTGACAATATGACTACATCAACAGTTAGCAGAAAGAGTGGCACAGTCACATGCAATAGTTTGTTCTTAGTAAATGGGTACTAAAAATTTTGTGAAATTTTTCTATCATGAAAAAATCTGTATATATAGTTGCAGAGTAAAACAGAACTATACGATATGATATGCACACAATTCAGGAAACACAGGTCAATTCATCCGTCGCTTGAGAAGACAGAGGATGTAGGAGATGCTGCTGAAGAAGAGGACGACGACGAAGAAGAGCAGTAGTGGAAATCTATCTGAAGTCTGTGTAGAAGAGAGAATGTAGAAACAGATTCTTTTTTCTCTTGCTCTTCAAGCTCACTAATTGATATAGCAGCAAGAAATCTCTTAATGAACTCTTTACAACATACTTTCCCTTTGCATATTATGTCTTCAGCTTCGCTTTCTTCTTCATCTTTAACCTCCTTTGCTTTTGATGCTGTCAATTCCTCCGACTTAGCCTCTCCTTCTGATACATTTCTATACATCAAAGTCGACTCGTCAAACTTTAAGATGTAAGCCTGGTTGCACCCTTCGAATAGCCTCTCTCCTAAGGAGTCGATGATACAGTACGCATTGCCATCTACCTTCAACACAAAGAAATGATCATTCCAACTCACTATATAGATTCTTTGATCATAATCATCATTGGTACTGCTTATCTCTTCCCATATATCATCAAAAGACTTTGCTCCTTTCAAGTTTTCAAATTTTTCAGGACAAAACATCCCAGTAAAAGATTTATTGGGTAAGATGTACACAGGCCTCAGCTCAGCATTTAAGACTGTCTCAAGATCGAAATGGTTGTCGGGGAAAGAATTCATGTAAGCAACATTGGTGCAAAGCTTTCGCCATTCGGAAGAACCTTCTGCTATGAGGGCATCAAATTGAGATGTTGTTGGCATGAAATCTTGGTTTAATTGTAGCCAATGTGCAATGACTGTAGCTAGTGCAGCACAAGCACCCTCTCCAGCTGCCTTTTCACTTCTTTGATCGAAAGAAGCAAAGAACACATTGGCTTTGAGTTTCGTATGCCCATCTCTGCTTACTAGCTCTTTTACCTCCCAAGAACTGCTGTTCTGAGAATTGGGAAGTGCAATTTCGACAACCTCATTATCCACATTAATTTTCTCAATCAACTGTTTTCCTTTCCTCTTTGAAAAACTCCACCATTTTTTCTTCCATAACTTAACATTGGGATCAGAGTTGCACTGAATCTCTGAACCGTGATTCTTGCTCTGGGGCAAGGTCTCATTTCCTAGGAAGTCAACCAAGCTACAAGGAGTAGACTCGCTCGTGTCGCATGAACTCATTGGTTGCTCATAATCTGACTGTGACGAGTTGTGGGCGACTTCAGAGGAATGAACAGAATTTCTGACTTCAGCAAAGCGCATGCATATCTAGAAGAAACCAAGAACATGACAAAGTCAAAATAAAACCAAAAAAAAAAAGGATGAAGTCATAAGGATTATGACATGGTAAATTATACTATAGATATCACGAATTTCTTTATTGCAATATGATCATCTGATTAAGACTGCTGTGAATTGGTCATCCAAGCCCTTTTTTTTTTTTTTTGTCAATTCCCCATTTCTAAAATTAGAATGAAAATGAATAGAGTAGTTTTCAAGGCCAACGCAAATTGAGCTAGAGCCAGCTGACTTAAGATTTTTTAAAACAGGAGGAGGAAATTAAGTAGTTATAGAATTTTCTTGTACAGGATAGCAATTTTAAACTGGCAGAAAACTGGTGACTATAATTAGAGGACCTTGTCACTTGAACCTTTCTGAAACAAAGTGCAGCTCTGATCTAATGAATTTAATAAATGAAAAAGAATATTATAACAGGGGAATGAATGAACAAAAGAATAAATTAATGCAAGAGCAGAAAAAATTGAGCCTTTCTATTGCTTGCTTCTGTCGATTGAAAAAGACACAAAGAAAATCAAGGGTTGATCAATTACTTACCGAAAGGGCAGCTTGGATGGCTACTCCATCAATCTGTAAAGAAACGGGTAGCTTCTTCTCTATCTCAGAATCGATCATGGAAGAAGAAGCCAATTCTGCCATGTTCAATGAAACCTTGCCCATCTCTACCAATTTAGTAGTCTTGGCTTTTGAATCCTCACCCTACGTACACAAAACAACATCAAATTAACTATAAAATAGACATACATATGTTATTCTCACTATAAATTAATCACGAACTTACATATAAAATCTTGAAGGAGACATGCCACGAACTAAAACAGTTCTTCTTCTTCTTCTCCTTCTTTTTCGTCCGAGTATAATTATCATCTATGGAGAAACTGCATACCTTCTCAAATTCTTCATCCCATTCAATAAAATAATCTCCTTTCTTCAAAAATTTATGGCTGCTGTAATTCTTTTGACACTTGCTCCTGTAAAAAGGAACATTAAGTGACATTAATCTACTCTTATTCTCATGATGACCAGCTGCAGGTCCTTCCCATTTCATCTCAACAACAACCATTCTTTTCGTTTCATCTTCATCCCCATATTTCTTTATTCCTTCTAGCTTCAACGGTCTCACCTTCACATGTAGAAGCTTCCTTGTTCTCTGCCCGTCTGTCACCGGAACCCACCGAGATAATAAGTGCCTCTTCATCATCATCCTCGTCGTCTTCTTCAATAAATTCCCTTTTCTCTTTATCCAAATTGTAACCTGGCTAAAAGGACATGTTTGGATATTTATATATAAGAATAATCAAAGAGATGCCTTAACAGGGTGTGTTACAGAAGAGATTCTTTGAATGTTCTTCGTTGTAACGAGGAATTTAGTATTGGGTTGTCTGTCCGTGTATCCGCGTCAGCCATCAAATACCCAAAGTCGCGTGAAATCCACGTGATGGTAAGCGAAGGATGATGTGGCGTCTTTTTATTGGCTGGATTGTGTAAACTTTTAACATTTTGGGGACGTGACACGTCAACACGGACAGACAATGTTCGATGATCCAGATGAATTCAGGTCAGGAAGGAAACTGCTGAGTTGTCTTAGGAACAACCAGTTCTTATGATGCCATCTGTCCATGCTAAGTTTTTTTTCACACGTGGGAATACAAATTGGGCAACTTAACTATTCACGTGCGTAATTGCAATATGGGCCAGATTGGTGATGTTTGCCCAGTAATAAATGGACAATGACTTCAATTAATTATCCACAAATGAAAAAGTGAATTATGGGCCATTGATAGGTTGAGGAGTAGTACAATCACAATGGCTCATGGAGCCAATCTTTGGTTAATGACTTTGTATCCTCACAGCTAAAGCTTTCAATGATTTGCACTTTGAAGAATGAAGACCATTGAAGCGGCATTGGGCCTCATTCAAACACCAAATTTAAAACAAATATAATCATAGATTGATACATTTTTCTTTTTTTCTTTTTTCTTTTTTGGAAATGATACATTTATCCTCGTGGACTTAATATTTTTGTCAATTTAATCTCTTTCATTCTTAATATTTTTTTCAATTTAATCTCTTTCATTTTCCATGTTGCTTTCGCTTAAAGTTTAAGTTTTTTTTGTCACTACAAATTGAGGGAATGGAGGAGGGGATTGGGACTCCAATATGAGTTCCTATAAAATATCACTGAGATACTTTACTATTAAGGCCATCTCCAACCATAAACATTAAAATACTGTAAATTTTATTCCAAAATACATTTGTTATAGTAAATTTGCTCCAACCAATTACTTCATTTTCAACTTCAAAAAGAATATTCTCGACATATTTCTATCCAATACTAATATTATATTATTCAAACATTTTACATATTACATCCATAATTTATTCAATACTTACAATATACATTCATATATTTATTTATAATAAAAATTATTATTTGAATATATATTTTAAAATAAATAATATATTTTAATAATAAATAATATAAATACATTCACATATTTTTAAAACTAAATAATATAATATATGAAGAGAACTAAAAGACATTAAAATAAATTTATTAAAAAAACATAAAATTACATTTTAAAATTAAAATAGTCTATTACAAGCACTAATTAAATTGAAAAATACAAATCAATATTATTTAAGTACAAAAATTATCGATATTATTTAAGTAAAAAAATAAAATAAAAAATTAATATTATTTTAAGTGACAATATTAATATTATTAAGTAAAAATAATTAAATCAAAATTATATGCATTTGATAATAATATGAATTTGGACTAAATTGACCAAAATTATTTGGACTAAATTGACCTATATTGAAAAAATCATCAAAAATTATTGTTATTAAAATAAATAAAAAAATACAAATGTATAAAGTAAAAAGTTGGCTTCGTATATATAACTTTGCAGAATATGCAAATGGAGCAAAAAAGAAGCTGGATTGGAGAGAAAAAGGCACTGCATTTTAGCTAAATAATGCAGCGTTGAAGATGGCCAAAGTCAAAGCTGTGTTAGCAATCAAGTCTTTATAAGTATAGCGGCGGACTTGCTACTGAGGCATTCCTTTCCCTTTTCTTTTCCAACCCCAGTTTTAATTGATAAAAAAAAAAAAAAAATTATCTCTTTAATATACATTTAGATTTTTAGCCGAAATATTTTGAAGAAAATATGCAGTAGACAAAATAATAATTATTGAATGAACCACTTGTTAAATAAGTTCATAATTTTTTTTTCAAAATTATTATTATTTAAATTTTAATTAATTCAAATCAATCTGAATAAAATCATAAAAATAATAAACATTTTGTAGCAATTAACTTAACACGACACTCTGAACTGATGCTATAAATATGTAGTGGGAAATGTTCTAATTTTAGGCTGTTTATTTGGTAGGTAGTGTGAACTAGAAAATGGGGTTTGAAGATTATGAACAGTAGTCAAAATCTTCCAAAGACAAATGGATACACAAAGCAACAGATTAATATTGTTGTTGTTGTTTTTGACTCAGTAAAAAAAGCAAACAGATTAGATTCAGGTACAACTAGACCGACTCATTATTAACAAGTGAATTCAAC
>CATIWM010408255.1:0-11988 GCA_949671775.1 Mallotus repandus | reverse complement strand
GTTACAAAGGAAATATTAGTGTACATGAGGACCAACATAAGCTCATCTTCAACCTTTAGCCACTTTGTTCATGAAAAACGTCAGTGTCACTAACAGCAGCCTTGACGTCCTTATCAGCTTTAGTCATTGATTTCAACACTACTCATTATGATGGCCCTCTCCTGCACTACAGACCATCCTAAGGTCTCCAAAATAGAATCCCAGCTTTACATTTTGTGCCGCTCCCTCAGCAAAAAAGTTTTTAGTTACCGAGGGAAAAGAATCAATCAAAATGGTTTACGGTGGCAGTTCTTATTTGAATATCATTAAGAGGACACTGAAGTTCCTTTGCCCTGCGGATATCATCCCTCCATATACCAATGTGGATTTAAGTGAACTTGATGTGGGCCAGAAGTTGGTAATGGGAGACCTTAAGGTTCATTCAGCTCTAAAGCTCGTTCAGAATTAAGACCAGCCTGCTGTTAGGATAATGGGAGCCAGAGTTTCAGACCTGAGAAAATCAAAATAAACACTTGAGGGGCAAAAATTTCTTGGCGAAGGGATCTGCCACCACTCTCATCAGAGCATTTCAAAGGAAAATAGCCTTCTGTTTTTCATTACATTTACTTTAATTCATGCAAGTAATAGCAGATGGATGCACGATGGAGACGGGGCACCAATAAGGTTGATGGGTTCTTCTTTATGCTTGAAAGCTGTTGGAGATGGACTTGAAGGAATCCTGACACATGACTGCTCAGGGCAGCAAAGTTCCTGGAAGTTACTCTCGAATTCCAAGCTTCATTTAGGTATCAAAGATGAAAATGGGGAGTATTTATGCTTAGACAAGGAATCTTTCAACTCTTCCAAGATCCTGACCGAAGGTTTATTTGTATTGAAGATGATTCTGATTGTCAAGAAAATCCGCAGAGCCAGCGGTTCAAGCTTGTTACAACTAACACAGAAAGTGGCTAACAAGTATTATGTGAAATAATAAACAAAAAAAATATTAATGATAGTGTCTATGCATTTTGGCATTGTGACCCTGTAGTGGACTAATGGACTTGAACCCTTCAAATGATATTTCATTTGAGTACTTCATTTTGCCCTGTTCCATGTTGTTTTACTGCCAACAAAGTTTTTGGAAATTGCTTACAGCTACTAAACTTCATGTGGCTACAGTTGATGAGACAGGGGAGTATCTTTGCTTGCAGAAGGAATCACCTATCACATCAAGGGTCAAAACTAGCAGGTGTGTTATTACACTTTCAAAACCAGATTGCCAAAGAGATCAACTTGAAGACCCAACAATGCAATGGTTTAAGCTTACTAGGACTAATGTGTAGTTGGCCTGTTATTTATTGCCACAGTTGTTTTCTTCATTAGTGTCAACTAAATTGTGCCTCTGCGTTTTGGTTACAAGTGTTTAGTTCTGTTTTGAGAATGTATGAGCAAACATGGGATCATTGGTACCATATCAATATCTAAAAGGATAACAACATCAGCTCTTAATCCATTTTCAAGAAAGTTGCAACATTTTTTTTTTTTGGATAAAATGGAAAGTATTGCATAAATTTTTGTTTATCTTTCTTTTTGGTTTCCCTTTTCACTTTTGGGTAAGAGAATATGGGATTTGGGTGGAGGTCGGTAAAGCCACTTTGGGATGTGCAAGTTAATGATATAAAGGAATAATTCCTCAGATATCACTGTTGATCTTGTTTCAGTGACCATAGCGATATCTCATCTAAAATATCTTCCTCCTTTTGTTGATTCATTTTGGCATCTAATCGCTACGTGATCAGTTTATTGAGGTTCCAATCTAGAGATTCTTCAAGTGCTGCTACCACTTCTTTCACTTACTGCAACTTGCAATCCAGTTCCTAATGCAGAGGGAGTGATAGCCAGCTATTAATTCTTGAACCATCTTTGGTCAATTCAACAATACATATATAATAAAGCTGCGAGTGCGACTGGACTGCGGATCCCATAGATGGATCTTTCTTTCTATATTGAAACGCATAGATAACATGGATTTTTTTTGTGGACAAGAAATTAGTAAGAGCTAGTAACAGCAGTTGGAACAAATATTCTTTTGATGAAAGGGTTACAATCCACAAAGAATTTTTTGCATTATATTGATTGATACTTCTACTTTTCACCAAATATGCAGAGGACCATTTGCCTAAATTATGGTCCAACAGAATAATAGTACATGTCTTATTATCTGTATTATGGTTCCCTAGACCATACTCCATGTCCCAAATTTGGAATTTTATTGCATAAACAAGTTGTATTCATGAGTCCATACTCATGTTTCACACAATAATTTCTTACAAACAATGAACGCAGACAACCTTATACACGCATTTGTAGGTAGGCAATGAGTGACAATAGGAGACCAGAAGTGACACTGATTCTTGAAGATGGCAGATAAAGCTTCTAAATGCATTCTCTTGCTCTCCTTCTTTCTGTTCATAGTTCTGTCTTACTCGTTGCCTTTGTCAACGAACAAGAGATGGATAGTTGATGCAAAAACGGGAGACCGTGTGAAGCTAGTTTGTGTCAACTGGGCTTCTCACTTGCAACCCATGTTAGCAGAAGGTCTTGATAAGCAGCCCTTGAGCTTTTTAGCAGCTAAGTTGGTTGAGTATCACTTCAACTGTGTTCGTTTCACATGGCCAACACACATGTTCACTCGCTATGATAAGTTAACTGTTGCTAAGTCTTTTGATTCTCTAAATCTAACAAAGGCTAAGGCAGGTATTGCTAGGCATAATCCTTTTCTACTAAATTTGACTGTTGTTCAAGCCTATGAAGCTGTTGTCCATGAGCTTGGAGCTCATGGCATAATGGTGTTGCTGGATAACCATATTAGCCAGCCTAAATGGTGTTGTAATAAAGATGACGGGAATGGGTTCTTTGGTGATGTCTATTTTGATCCTAAAGAATGGCTTAGAGGATTAGCCATTGTAGCTCAGCTCTTCAAGGGTAAATCTCAGGTAAGTTTTTGAAATGTTTCAACCGCCCCTAATAATATTTACAAGTCGTTTATGCATGATTGCTCACCTTTCTTATACTATGAAAATTTTAAAATGCAAGCGATGATTGAAAGTCGAATTCTTGACATTTTTAAATTACAAAATAAGCACTCCGAGAAAAGGAGATAAACACTGAAGTATTAGCAATTTTAGCAAAATTTTGATACAATTCTAACAATTACTTAACATTGTAGGTGGTTGCAATAAGCATGAGAAATGAATTACGTGGTTCAAATCAAAATGCAGATGATTGGTACAAGTACATCCAAGAAGGAGCAAGAACTGTTCACAAGCTAAATCCTGAAGTACTGGTGCTTGTATCAGGTCTGGTCTGGGGCTCAGACCTCACCTTTTTGAAGAAAAAGCCCTTGGCTTTGGGATTGAACTTGGATAACACGTTGGTGTTTGAGACACATTGGTACTCGTTTAGTGGAGACCCAAAAGTGTGGGAAGAAGAACCATTGAATACGCTTTGCGGCCTTAAAACTCTAACCGAAGTTAATTCAACTGGTTTTGTTATTACTGGTGAGAACCCTGTTCCTCTTTTCTTGGGTGAAGTTGGCATTGATCAGAGAGGTGTGAACCAGGCAGATAACAGGTTCTTTCCCTGCTTCTTGGCATATGTTGCTGAGAATGACCTGGATTGGGGCTTGTGGGCTTTTCAAGGAAGCTATTATCTCAATCAAGGTCTAACAGGACCGGAGGAGACTTATGGCCTTATGAATTTTAACTGGGACAATCTTAGAAGTCCAAGTTTTAATGAAAGATTGTGGCTTATAAAGAGGATGATTCAAGGTATACACATGACATGAACTCCTTCCTTTTCATTTGAATCGTAATCAACATTTTATTAACAAACTACCATTAAACACTGTTTTGCAGATCCTAATTCAAAATCTGCAACCTCTTATCTATTGTTTCACCTACAAAGCAGCAGCTGTGTCCATGCTAGTGAAAACAATAAAATTTATGCAAGTAAATTCCAAGAACATAGCAGATGGATGCATGATGGAGATGGGGCACCAATAAGGTTGATGGGTTCTTCTCTCTGCTTGAAAGCTGTTGGAGATGGACTTGAACCAATCCTGTCACATGACTGTTCAGGGCAGCAAAGTTCCTGGAAGTTACTTTCTAACTCCAAGCTTCATTTAGGTGTCCAATTTGAAAATGAGGAGTATTTATGCTTAGACAAGGAATCTTTCAACTCTTCCAATATCCTGACCCGAAGGTGTGTTTGTATTGAACATGATTCTGATTGTCAAGAAAATCCACAACGCCAATGGTTCAAGCTCATTAAAACTAACACAGAAAGTGGCTAATATGTATTATGTGAAATAATAAACCAAAATATTAATGATATTGTCTACGCATGAATGAATCTTGGCATTGTGTACCCTGTAGTGGACTAATGGACTTGAACGCTGTTAAATGATTTTTCATTTGAGCAGTCTTTCTTGCTTTATTCCATGTTTTATCTATTACTTAAAACTCACTTTCTTAATTCCTACAAATACAATAAAAAAAAAAAATTTTTACCCTGTAATAATTATGATAAATTACACTAATAAGTAAATATTGTTGCAGTTCATGCATCTATATCTGGCCCAACTACACTTGTTTTCTGGTTACACAACACAATACCCGTCTTGGATTGAGCTTTTAAAATCCCACCTTTATATAGAAAAAGAAATAGTTGGAGATGATATTCTAGCAAACCTAAATTATCATATAGAAGTAGATAAAAATTTATCCTTCTATGGTATATCAATATGATATGATCTGTCATACCCTCCTGTATCCGGTAAACATACCAAAAATTTTAGTCTATCCCCTTATCTTTCAGTTCATGTATATGTGTATAAATTAAATGCAACAAAAAAGTGGGACACAACCCATTTTGATATTTCTCTCAAAATCTTCAACTATGGCAGGAAGAAGAAAAACACTTGAACCCATTATTCTACTGCTTTCATTATGCTTCCTTATGGCAATTCCTTGCTTGTCTCAGCCATTATCAACAAATGGTAGATGGATAGTTGATTCAAAGACAGGGCAGAGAGTGAAGCTAGCTTGTGTCAACTGGCCTTGTCACCTGGAAACTATGTTAGCAGAAGGTCTTCATGAACAGCCACTGAAAAACATAGTGGCTCTTCTTGCTAAACAAAAATTCAATTGTGTTCGTTTGACATATGCAACTTACATGTGGACTCGGTATTCTAACAGGACTGTGTCAGAATCTTTTGATTTCTTACCAGAAGCTAAAGAAGGAATAGCCAAGAACAATCCTGATCTACTGGACAAGACCCTTCCTCAAGCTTATGAAACTGTTGTTGATGAGCTTGCTGCACAAGGTGTAATGACTCTTCTTGATAATCATGTTAGCAAACCTACTTGGTGCTGTTCAGAAACCGATGGAAATGCTTTCTTTGGTGACATCTATTTTGATGTCAAGGAGTGGATACAAGGTTTAACCTCGGTTGCTACTCATTTTAGGGGTAAACCTAAGGTAATCTTGTTTATTGTCTTTGCATTGAAATCGATTCATCTATATATATATATATATATATGATTCAATGTGCACGTTTTAAATTGTTGAATCAAATTGATATTTGATTATTTGGTCAAAAAAAATTGATACTTGATTAGTGAATTAAGTTTTGAAAAAAAGATAGATTTGACGACATCTCTACTTGCTATTAATTACAAAAATACTTCACTTTTTAATTCAAATGCCCTTCCATCACGGGTAAAAAACTATTAATTTTTTTTTTTAAATTATCTTATATGGTCACTGATGTCACAAGGTGTCTTTATTGTCTTATACGGTCATAGATCTCGGTGTCCTTATTTTTTATATTTTACTGTATACATTGATGCTCACATTGCCTGGTAGCCATATAGTCTCCAATCATTCTGAAATTCGAGTTGGTTAAGTATGGATTTCTAATGACTATTCCTACATTAGTTTTTTCAAAGATAAAACTCAGAATTTAAAACTAATAATGATGTATCTAAAAGATAACTCTTGTGAAATGTATGTTGTATATCGTCTAATAGTGACATTTGTTATATAATTTCGTTTTTTTTTAGGTCATGGCAATAAGCACCAGAAATGAGTTAAGAGGTCCATTGCAAAATCCAGATGACTGGTATAAATATATTCTTGAAGGGGCAACAGCAATTCACAATGCAAATCCTGATGTACTTATATTTGCATCAGGGATTAGATATGCAAATGACCTCACTTACTTAAGGAATAAAAGTTTAGGGACTAATTTTAATAACAAGTTAGTGTATGATGCCCATTGGTATCCATGGAGTTGGGAGGACACTAACACTTGGGATGTTGAACTCTTGAATGATGCTTGTTATAGAAAAACCCAAAATTTCATCAACCAAACTGGTTTCACTTATGCTCTTAATGACGAGCCAATTCCCCTATTTATGGGTGAATTTGGTATGGATCAAAGAGGTCTGAGCAGGGCTGATGACCATTTCTTGAGCTGCCTTTTAGCTTTTGCTTCTGATATTGACTTGGATTGGGGCTTGTGGGCATTCCAAGGAAGCTATTATTTCAGAGAAAATAAAACCAACTCAGATGAAACTTTTGGTGTGCTGGACCACCACTGGGAACATATCAGAAGTCCACAATACATGAGCAGACTCGACTTTGTTAAGAACAAGCTTATAGGTAAGTAATATACAAGTGACATTTGTTTTTTCCATCTAAATCACCGGTATCCATAACTTATTATTTTGCTCTGATTAATTCAGTTCAATTTGAGCAGATTGGCTTTAATAACTTCTTTTTTTTTTTAAACTCCAGTATCAAACTTTCTTGAATATAGCATATAATAGATGGCACATGCAATTTTTTCTTGCAGAGCCAAGTTCAAAATCTCCTACATCCTATATAATGTTTCATCCACAAAGTGGCACTTGTGTCCGTAACAATAGTGCAAAGGAGCTTCTCACAGGAAATTGCGAGAGATCAAAAAGGTGGAACTATGCAGGAAATGGGAGTCCAATCATATTGGAAGGAACTAACCTATGTTTACAAGCTGTTGGTGATGGATATGCTCCAATTCTTTCTAAAAACTGCACAAGCCAACAAAGTTCATGGAGATTGCTTTCAGCTACTAAACTTCATGTGGCTACTGTCGATGAGACAGGAGAGTATCTTTGCTTGCAGAAGGAATCACCTCTCACTTCAAGTGTCATAACTAGCAGGTGTATTATTACCCTTTCAAAACCAGATTGTCAAAGAGATCCACTTCAAGACCCAACAATGCAATGGTTTAAGCTTACTAGTACTAATGTGTAGTTGGCCTGGCCACAGTTGTTTTCTTCATTAGTGTCAACTAAATTGTGGCTTTATGTTGGTTACAATTTAGTTTTTTTGAGAATGTATGAGCAAACATGGGACCATTGGTATCGTTTTATTGTCTAGAAGGATACGAACCAGTCTATGTTTCAAAAATTTTATAATGATCCAATCTTTTATGAGTTGGAAGATCCAACTAATAATATTAAGTCATTTAAAATTCACTCATATGCTATTAAGTTTTAGTTTTTATCACTTTAATTGAATACTGAATTTTTATTGGTTTGATTTTTCAACTTATTAAATATCAGGATCATTATAGTTTAGAAGAAAGTGGATAAATATTGTTATTGGGCTCTTTTTATTTTCATTATTTTATAGAAATTTTTTTTTTTTTTAAAAAGTTAGATATGGTTGTAAAGATAATTTGCCAAATTGATGAATCGTAGTTGGGATTGGATTATATCAATTTTTTCTTTGAATACATGTAAATACAGTCTTAACAAAAAGAACATGGGATAGACCAATATTATAGCCAGATGAAGTATAGTCCAACTATAGTTCTTTTCTTCAATTCATTTCATACATATCCCACTTGAGGCTAAGCAAAAAAATCAATCCACCAATTATAAAATGGTTTATAAGAGGTAGAAAAATTAAATAAGATAAATATTAATGACATTATAGTCTATCTAATCACCTAATTATCTCTAGCTTATTGCCTCTATATATATATATATATATATAAGATACAAAAAAACATATATGAAATAAAGATTTGTAATCATGAAATTGTTTAAGGCCATTCTTTTGCTGTCACTATGTTTTGCGCTTGCAATTCCTTGTTCTTCTTTGCCTTTGTCCACTAATGGAAGATGGATAGTTGATGCAAAAACTGGCCAAAGAGTGAAGCTAACTTGTGCAAATTGGCCATCTCATGTCGAGTCAATGCTGGCTGAGGGTCTTGACAAGCAGCCGTTGCAACATATTATTCATCAACTTGCTAGAAATAGCTTCAATTGCGTTCGTTTTACATATGCCACTCACATGTACACTCGCTATGCTAATCGTACTATCCTAGAAACTTTTGATTCTTTGAACCTAACAGATGCTAAAGCAGGACTTTCCAAGCATAATCCTTCGTTTTTGAGCATGACCCATGTTCAAGCCTTTGATGCTGTTGTCGATCAGTTTGGAAAGCAGGGTGTAATGGTAGTGCTTGATAATCAGGTCAGTAGACCAACTTGGTGCTGTGGTTATGACGACGGTAATGGGTTTTTTGGCGACAAAGATTTTGATCCTAAAGAGTGGCTACAAGCTTTGAGTAACGTAGCTGAGCGATTTAACGGCAAATCTCAGGTAAGTAAAACTTACATAGAAGTTTTATATTTGTGTAAAGAGTAATGATACTCTTAGCATAGCGGTGCGCATTATTTTATTAATTTTTTTTGGACTAAATTGCCCCCTGTAATTAGGGCGGCAATTTCTTTTGAGTTGGTTTTTTTTGTCAAAGCACATGGCCTCTTTTTTTTTTTTTATTACTCGCTTCTGTCATGTGCCCGCAAGAGAAATCATTTCTGTTGATTTCTATTATGTAAATTATGTGTATAAAAAAAAAATTCTAGCCTAAATTAAACAATTTTATGCATATTTTTGTTCACAAAAAAATTTTAATCTACATACATCAAGCCTCAAAAACTATTGCTATATACATATATTTCAATTACTATATATCTAAAGTTCTTTATATGTGTTCATACTTTAGGTCATAGCAATAAGCACTAGAAACGAGCTACGTGGTCCTCATTCAAACCAAGATGACTGGTACAAGTACATGGTTGAAGGAGGAGAAACCATTCACAAGGCAAATCCAGATGTTCTAGTCTTTGTTTCAGGTTTAGGGTATGCTAGTGATCTCAGTTACTTAAGGAACAAGTCATTGGAGACTAACTTTGATAACAAGTTAGTATATGAGGCACATTGGTACCCTTTTAGTTGGGGAGTTGGCAAAACATGGGATTTGGAGGATGTGAATGGTGCTTGTTATGACAATACACAGTACTTCGTGAACCATACTGGTTTTGTGCTTAATGATGAGAAGCCATTCCCTTTGTTTTTGGGTGAATTTGGTATTGATCAAAGAGGTTTAAGCAGAGGTGATGAACATTTCATGGCTTGCTTTAATGCTTATGCTGCTGATACTGACCTGGATTGGGGTTTCTGGGCATGGCAAGGAAGTTATTATTACAGAGAGAACAAAACTGGCACAGAGGAAACTTTTGGAGTCATGAGCTATAACTGGAATCATGTTAGAAATCCAGAGTACATGAGAAGGATGGAGATTATTACCAAGACACTTCAAGGTAATTAAATTTTATGTTCTGATCATTTTTGCCAAATTTTTTCATTAATGTGATCAACACTTAAATCATATCAGAGAACTTTATAAAAATTTTAATTGGCTTTCATGTTCTGTCTTTAAAAGAATTTATTTAAATGATTTTAGAACTATTCTTATAGTAGCTTCATGAAGTAAAACACTAAATATTGAATTTTTTTCTTTTTAATTTGTCATGCAGATCCAAGTTCCAAGGCTCCAACATCCCATTTATTGCTCCATGCACTGAGTGGAACCTGTATCCATACAGATGGTAAAAATGGAATATATGCAGCAAGATGCAAGTCTCCACGCCATTGGAGTAATCCAGCAGGGGATGAGACATCAATGAGATGGGTTCATGAAGAAGATGGAGAAGATGGTGGTCCAATCAGGTTGAAAGGAAGTAAACTGTGCCTTAAAGCTGTTGGAGAGGGGCTTGAACCAATTCTTTCTGAAGACTGCACAAGCGACCAAAGTAAATGGAAACTTCTTTCAAAGACCAAGCTTCACTTGGCTACCATAGATGAGAGCGGAGAATATCTTTGCTTGCAAAAAGAATCTCCTTACACCTCCAAGATTCTTACCAACAAGTGCATTTTCATGCATGAAAACGCAAAATGCAATAATGATCCACAAAAAGATCCAGTTACTCAATGGTTTAAGGTTGTTAAGACAAACGCGCTTTAGGTTAATTAGTATTTTCCATTTCTATATGGTCTAGCTAGTTTGGTCTCTTTTAGCTTTTTCCCTCAGGAAACTAACGTTTTGAGTTTGTTCTTGGCTTCAGAACTCTTGATTAATTCATAATTTGTTTGATAAACTGTTTTGATTTCTTGGTGATTAGGTTATTAATTTGAGCCAAAAGGTGATAAGCTTAGCTTACAGTTGATCACAATCTTCTGAGACCAAACAGTTGCTAAGGCAGGAATATAGTCAAGAATAACCCTTTTCAAACTGAGGGAAAAAAAATGTTCTTCAGGCCTTTGAAGCTATTAATATTGTTGATGTTCTTGGTGCAAATGGCCTAATGATGATTCTTGATAACCATATGAACCAGCCTTTAGGGTGTTGTAGTGAGAAGGATATGGGAATGGGTTTGCTTTAGAATTCATCCAAATTGCAAGCATGATTCAACAAGACAATATAGTTCAAACTTGTGTCAAGAAATGTCCACAAGTAAATAATTGAACAATTTATGGTAGAAAAAGAGATTAAATGGCTAAGAGTGTTATATTATTCCACTCAAACAATTAATGCATATAACAAAGATTAACAATTATGGTAAGAAGTGGGTAGAAGGGGGTCCAATAATGCAATAAGATTGTCATATTGTAAGTACGAAATGTACTCATAATAGAGCCGAAATGATGATTGGTGTCTCAAATCTGAAAGGGAAAAAGTAGAGGGAGATGGCCTAGGTTTCAAAAGAACCCTAAAAAAATTCAAAGAAAATGCAAAATATCATTCCATACAAAGTCCAAAGAAAATCCTTTTATGCATCTTATCAAAAATATGGTCGTAAAGAATAGCTCACGCTTTTCTTATTGATCTCGGTAATTTTATATACAACCTGTATTGTAACTTACTAAATCTATACTAACCAATAAAAGAACTAAGCAAATAAGTTATACAAATATGCTTAAGAGAGCATGTGAAGCAGAAAGTGTGTCCATTAGTTATCATCTGATACAGCAACACCAAGATTAGCAACAGGTACATCTGCAGCAGAATGATATAGTGGTGGTCCAGTATTAACAAGTAGTAGTTTTGTTAGCCCCCGCAAGTTGGAGTGTGCAAATTCTGTACACCCAACTTGGAGATGAAATTATGAAACTGAGGAGCTAAAAGTGGTTTGGTAAAGCAGTCGGCCAATTGATGAATGGAAAAGATAAGTAAAAGATGAAGGAAACCTTGTTGAACTTTAGCACGAATAATATGACAATCAATCTCTATGTGCTTCGTCCGTTCATGGAACAAGGGTTTTCAGCTATTTTAATGGCAAATAAGTTGTCTCAATATAGAGTAGCAGTTGGAAGTTGCAAACTAAGGTCTTGAAGCAAATAATGCAACCATTGCAACTCGCAAGTGACGGAAGCTCGATACTAAGCTTCAGTAGAGGAATGTGATATTGTTTGTTGCTTCTTGGATTTCTAAGAAATTAATGCATCACCAAGAAAAACACAATACCCTGTCATAGATTTACGACTATCAACACAAGCAGCCCAATCCGAGTCCGAGAAAGCCTTTAATTGTAAAGAATTCGCAGTAGG
>CATIWM010408221.1:0-10651 GCA_949671775.1 Mallotus repandus | reverse complement strand
GGAAACTTCTAGGTGCAAATTATTTTTTGATAAGAGGATTAATATGGTGTAAATTATTGAGTGGATTAGTTAGAAAGTATTTTGTGTGGTGATAAAAATAGCCTATATGTGTGGTTATGAATTTTTTAGTTTTTTATTTGTGTGGTTTGTATTAAGTCCTCATTACTATAAATACCTCCTAAGTCTTGTAATGTGAGTATAGGCAAAGAAGAATAAAATAAAGAAGTAAAACTTCTTTAAAGAGTTTGTCTATATATATATAATTAATTAATTAAGGCATCGGCCTTAAATAATCTTGAGTGGTGTGAGTAATATTGAGAGTTGTAAGTGTAATTTTTTTGCTGGATATAATATTTGAGTGTGTAATTTTTTTTTTTTTTTTTTGTGGTCTTAATAATATTTTTATTATATGCCCAAGTGTGTTGTGTTCAACAAGTGGTATCAGAGCTGAACCGTCTGGGACCGCTCAAGTTGTAGGATTTTTAGAGATTCTGAGTATGCTCTGTGGATGCAGCGTTGACTGATCTTCCACATCAGAAAAGACATCTAGAAATTATTTATGAGGCTAGTTTGATTTCTAGGAATTATGAATATGCTTTGTGGTTACAGCTTTGACTGATCTTCCACATCGTAAAGGGATTCTAGAAATTGTGAGTGAGTAAGCTTTTGTGTGTCGTGAGTAGTCTATGACTCTGCAAGTCTATTGACAAAACTTTTTTGGTATTACTGAGGTACTACCAACACGATGGGTGATCTTCAAGTCGTTGGAGGAATCAAAAAGCTCAACAATCAAAATTACAACACATTGCCCATGTGTATGTTGTCCTACCTACAAGGACAAGATCTTTGGGAGGTCGTCGGCAGTAGTGAAGCTATATAACCGACGAAAGAAGAAAATGGCACCTTACGTAAATGGAAGATTAAGGCGAGAAAGGCAATGTTTGCCTTGAAGACCACAGTCGAAGAAGAAATATTAGAGCACATTCGGGATGTTGAAACACCGAAGGTAGCATGGGATATGTTGGCCACACTCTTTTCAAAGAAGAATGACTCAAGACTACAACTTCTTAAAAATGAGCTACTCTCAGCTGCACAACGTGATATGATGATTGCACAATACTTTCACAAGGTGAAATCTTTGTGCCGTGAGATTTCTGAACTTGATCCAGAAGCTAAAATTGTAGAACCCAGGATGAGGAGAATTATCATTTGTGGTTTAAGGCTTGAATTTAGAGGCTTTGTTGCTGCTATACAAGGATGGCCTACTCAACCATCGCTTGTTGAATTTGAAAATTTGCTTGCTGGTCAAGAAGCTATGGCTAAGCAAATGGGTAATGTCTCACTAAAAGGTGAAGATGAAGCGCTCTTTAGCGGCAAAGGCAAAGAAAAACCCAAGTATGATACTAGTAATGGATCAAAAAGAGATGAAGATAGATGAAGAATTCATCAGGGGAGCTCACAAACAAGGGGAGCTCAAAATAAGGACAATAGGAGCAGCCAGTTTAAGAAGAAGAATAGTTTGACGGTGACTGTTACAACTGCGGTAACAAGGGTCATATGGCCAAAAACTACTGGTCAAAGAAAAAATTACTGAAAGCAATGCAGCAACTTCCAAGAAGATGAGTGAAAGTGATGATGAATGGGACGTTGAAGCTTTATTTACCATAAAAGAAGAAGAATTGGCGCTCATAGCAACAACTACCGAACGGATTGATTATGAGAAAGATTGGATCATTGACTCTGGATGTTCAAATCACATGACTGGTGATCAAGAAAAATTATGAGATGTGGCCGAGTACAAGGGAAGCCATGTGGTGGTAACTGCTAATAACTCAAGGTTGCCAATAGCTCATATTGGCAAGACAACAATCATACCCTGTTATAGTCATAATAAAGTGCTGCTTCAAGATGTTTATCACGTACCTAGTATGAAGAAAAATCTATTGTCGGTGGCACAAATGACATCATTCGGCCAATTTGTTTTGTTCGGTTCGGATGATGTCAAGGTGTATCAAGACATTAAAATCTTTGGTACACCAATAATGGAAGGACGCTGATTGGAGTTTGTTTATGTAATGTCAGCAGAATCGGCTTATGTAGACAAGACTCAGAGGAATGAGACGGCAGACCTGTGGCATGCAAGACTTGGGCATGTTGGGTATCACATGCTTAAAATGATAATGAAGAAGTCGATGCTCAAAGGTCTTCCTAATCTTGAAGTTCGTGAGGATACATTTTGCGCGGGGTGTTAATTTTGTAAAGCACATCAACTACCGTATGAGGAGTTAAACTTTGGAGTAAAGGAGCCATTAGAGCTTGTTCACTCATATGTGTTTGGACCTGTCAAGCAACTGTCTATCAGTGGGATGAGGTATATGGTCATATTTATTGATGACTTCTCTAGATATGTCTGGGTTTTCTTCATGAAAGAAAAATCTAAGACATTCACAAAATTTTAAGAATTTAAAAAAATGGTTGAAGGAGAAGTTAGCACGAAAATTCAATGTCTGCACACTGATAATGGTGGGGAATATACGTTAGATAAGTTCTCCCAATATTTGAAGAAGTTTCAGATTCATCATCAGTTCACTTATGCAAATACACCATAGCAAAATGGTGTTGCTGAGAGGAAGAACCAACATCTTGCGGAGACATGTCAGAGTTTGTTGCATGTAAAAAATGTACTTGGTAGAATTTGGGCTGAGTGTATGAAGACAGCAGCTCATGTCATCAATAGGCTTCCACAACTAAGATTGGGATTTGCTTCACCATTTGAAAAACTATGGGGTGTTAAGCCTGCAGTTGGTCACTTTCGAGTATTTGGTTATGTTTGCTACGTGTTTGTGCAAAGTCATTTATGTAGCAAATTTGATAAAAAGGTGATCCAATGTATCTTTATGGGGTATGACAACTACAGAAAAGGGTGGAAGTGTTGTGATCCTATTTCTAGATGATGTTACACATCGCGAAACGTGGTGTTTGATGAAGCTTCCTTATGGTGGTCTCCACAGAAAGATTTGTTACCAGAATCCAAAGAGATGGGAGATCAACTTCAAGAGAAAATAGAGAAGCAAATTACTGAGCTACGATAAAATCCTGATATTGGTGAGGATTTAGATGATGAAAATGATGAAGATTGTGGGGCGAGGAGTCCTTGGCAAACTGGTGTTTACCAAAGATTAGAAGAAGAGGTCGAACCAAGTCAAGAAGGTGTGACAAGTTCACAACCACAACTCAGAAGGTCAACCAAGATACGAAAGCCAAACCCTAAGTATGTTAACGCAGCTATAGCATATAAGAGTCCAAAAGAACTGATGACTTATAAAGAAGCATCGTAAGACTCTAAGTTGGTAAAAGCAATGGAAGAAGAGATTATTGCATTAAAAGACAATCAAACTTGGGATCTAGTGCCAAAGCCAAGAGATGTGAAGCCTATTTCTTGTAAATGGGTGTACAAGGTCAAAACTCATCCTGATGGATCAGTTGAGAGATACAAAGCTCCGTTGGTGGCTCGAGGCTTCTCTCAACAGTACGAACTAGACTATGATAAGACGCTTAGTCCAGTGGCAAAGATAGCAACCATACAAGTTTTTCTAGCACTTGCAGCCAGTAAAGACTGGAAATTATGGCAGATGGATGTGAAAAATGCATTCTTACATGGAGAATTGGATAGAGAGATCTACATAAATCAACCAAAGGGGTTCGAGAGTGCAGTTCATCCTGAATATGTCTACAAGTTGAAAAAGGCTTTCCATGGACTAAAGCAAGCACCGAGAGCATGGTATGGTAAAATTGCTAAATTTTTTATACAATGTGGCTATGTTGTGGCTCATGCAGATTCTAGCTTATTTGTGAAAGCTAGAGAAGGGAAATTGGCAATAGTGTTGGTGTACATGGATGACTTGATTATCACATGAGATGATGAGTTAGAAATTCGTCGAACAAAAGAAAATTTATCAGTACACTTCCAAATGAAAGAACTTGGAGAGCTCAAGAATTTTCTTGGACTAGAGGTCGACTGTACAATAGAAGGATTGTTTCTTTATCAACAGAAATATGCAAGAGACCTACTAGAGAAATTTGAGATGCTTGAATTCAAGCCTATCTCAACACCAATGGAAGCAAATATCAAGCTTTGTGCACATGAAGGCAAAGACCTAGAGGACGGATCGATGTATCGACAACTTGTAGGGAGTCTCATTTATCTTACTTTGACTCGACCTAACATTTCTTTTGTAGTTGGTGTGGTAAGTCGATACATGCAAAATCTAAAGAAGTCCCACTTAGAAGTTGTTCGTAGAATTCTGAGATATATCAAAAGTACAAAGGACTATGGTCTTTTGTATAATAAAGATGAAGATTGCAAACTGATCGGGAACTGTGATCCTGATTATGTGGGAGATCATGACACACGTCGGTCGACAATTGGCTATGCCTTCAAATTAGGTTTTGGGGTGATTTCCTAGTGTAGCAAAAGGCAACCAACGGTGTCTATATTAACAACAGAAGCAGAGTATAGAGCGGCGATGATGGCAGCTCAGAAAAGCTCATGGTTAGTACAACTGATGGAAGATCTACACTAACAAGTTGATTATGCAATACCACTTTATTGTGATAATCAATCAGCTATACGTTTAGCAAAAAATTTAGAATTCCATGCAAGAACTAAGCACGTGGAAGTACACTACCACTTTATTAGAGAGAAGGTCCTTCAAGAAGAAGTTAAAATAAAATATGTCAAGACAGATGAACAAATTACATATTTGTTTACTAAAGGACAGAGTGCCAACAAGTTCAAAAACTTTTGTCATCAACTCGAGATGGTTCAAAGAGTTAGAGCTGGTGTTGAGGGGGAGTGTTAATGAATGCAACACCAACCTACATGGAAACTTCTAGGTGCAAATCATTTTTTAAGAAGTGGATTAGTATGGTGAAAATTATTGAGTGGATTAGTTAGAAAGCATTTTGTGTGGTGATAAAAATAGCTTATATGTGTGGTTATGAATTTTTTAGCTTTTTATTTGTGTGGTTTGTATTAAGTCCTCATTACTATAAATACCCCCTAAGTCTTGTAATGTGAGCATAGGCAAAGAAGAAGAAAATAAAGAAGTAAAACTTCTTTGGAGAGTTTGCCTATATATATATAATTAATTAAGGCATAGGTCTTAAATAGTCTTGAGTGGTGTGAGTAATATTGAGAGTTGTAAGTGTAATCTTTTTGTGAGATATAATATTGAGTGTGTAATTTTTTTGTGGTCTTAATAATATTTTTATTATATGCCTAAGTGCGTTGTGTTCAACATGTTGCTAAACTTTGCTACCCTTTTGCTACTTTTGGCACATTAGTAGTTGACTGCTTTTAGTGACTATTAAAGGGTGGTCTAGCAAATCTATTTAAATTGAACATAGTGGTCTTTGGTTGACACAGTTGCTTACCATCTTTCAGTCTTAAAGAATTTATTTCCTACTGTGATTAAAGTCTTGTCACTTTTTTTTAGCATTAGTCGAGTTAAAGTAGCCTTGCAATCGACTTGGGATACCACTGAAGAATATTGTATCTATTGGAATTTCATAAATGAAAAAAAAAACATTATCAGAAGTTAGTGGAACAAAATAAAAAGGGAACTCTTATTGATGTTGAAGATGTCCAAGAAGTTACCGGTGATATTATAGAAAGATAAATCAAATTATTTGGTAGATTCGATTTTGTGATCGGTGGGAGTCCATGCAATAACCTTGCTAGTAGAAATGGAGTGAGCAGAAATGGACTTGAGGGTAAACAACCTTCCCTATTCTTTCACTATTATAGAATTCTATGTCTTCACCGATTGTTTCCTACACTGCTTAATTTCACTTCAGAGAGGAGCATGTAAATTTTGCTACATTCAGTCGACTTGATATTTTTCTTGCATTACATGTGTTGTTTTAGGCAGTGATATAGAATTTGCTAGTCCCCACGTACCCTCGACATTGGTTATGTAGTCTAGTCACTTGAAGAAAGGAAAGATATGTTATTGAATGATAATTCAATGGTTATGTGCATTTTTGCCAAATGATCAATGAGAAGCAATGGTTTTGGAATCTTTGTTGGTTGCTCTAATGTAAACTGATAGTTGATACGGGAAGCATAAGGTGACATAATGACAAAAAAAATTAAGAATGTCAAATATTGTAATTATAACTACATATTGTACAATTTCTTATTTTAATGATTTGTCATGTTTACCAAGATGTAATTTATATATAGAGCAACCAGTTAGATTTGAAAAAAAAGTATTTTGACAAGATGATGATATAACTATGAATATTTTTGGACAAATTGTTTCTATAGAATTAAAATATGAAACAAAAATGAGTTTTTAAGGTTATTACAAAACATTGTGACTCAACTTGGATTTGGGGTAGTTACTTAAAGTTGAGGACAGAAGTTAAAGAATTATGTAACTACAAGTTGGATGATGATATGAGGTTTTCATTCTGGTATGATCCTTGGATGGATGGAATGACTCTATTGGAGAAATCTCCAAGGATTATCATTGTTGATTCTAGAGTTCCAAAGAAAGCTATAGTTGTTGATATATGGGGGCATAATAAATAGGTTTTACTTAATTCAAATGATGAAGTAACTATAGAGGCATGGAATTTCTTTGTTACCAACTATAATTTAAGTGATTAAGAGGATAAAATTTCCTATAATGGAAGTTAGGATGGCTGTTATAATTCAATAACAACATGGAATCAGCTCAGAAAACATAGACATAAATTGAAATGGGCCACTCTTATTTGTAAAGATGACTTGATTCCAAGGTAGAATTTCATCATATAATTAGCCATTAAGAAAAATTTGAGAACTGTAGATTTGCTAAAAAAGGTGGAAGGTAGTGCAAGATGACTGGTGTTATTTTTGTAAAAAGCTTACTGAGACAATTGACCATTTATTTTTTACATTTGATGTTATAAGTAGAATTTGGATGAAGGCTCTAAAAGCTTGTGAAATACAACAAAATTAGAGAGATTGGAATAGAGTTGTCGATATGTTTTCCAGGAAGTGTATAGGAAAATCTTAATTTCAAAAGCTGAGGAAAACTGCTTTCATGGCTATTGTATATTTTATTTGGAAGCAAAAGAATGATATAGTGTTTAGAGGAAAGTTGTATAGTGAACGGAGAATCATTAAAAAAGCTAGAGATGTGGATCTATTAAGCTGCAACAGCCATTCAATAATGGCAAAATTTCTTACAATAAAAAGTAATTTTAAGAGTATGTAATGAGATTTAGGTTGTTAGTTCTGTGATGTTGCTTGGTAGCTGAAATTTTGTCTTAATGATTACTCTCATAAGTGTACAAGATTGTCCAGTAATATAGAGGAAGAATGAGTCGATCCCACAAGGATTGAATGTCTATCCAACTATTATTTCTATTTTAGCTTATTCAAGAATTAAAATTTGAATGAATTCTAATTGTTGAATACTAAAACTAAGAATGATAATAATGAAATTCATATAACTAAATAAAATCAAATAATCAATAACAAGAATGATGTTAGGAATTGTATTACTACATTCTCTCTAAGCAATTCACATTAAATTATCTTTACTATTGTTGCATATCCAGAGGTTTCAATTATAATAATTAATCTTTCTCAAGTAGAAATTCTTAATTTATTTCTATCAATTGAAAGGACTTCAACTAATTCTCATTAAATTAAAACCTAATCAATATTAACAAATAAATTATAAAAGCACACCCAATTAAAATTGAAATGATTAAAGTTATCCCTAAACTTAAATCAATCAACAAGCATCCATAACCTATTAAGATTAATATCTCTCAATGTTTAATATTAATTTACATTCAATTATGACTGGTCAAATCATAAACAATTAATCAAAAGAATACTTCATGCAATTTAAAAAGAAAAGGCAGTAACTGAATTAACTTAGATTAAATGAGTTCTACAATCCCCAACATTGATAAAATTAACTAAATATAGTATCTAGCAAAATATCAAGTTCACAAGAAAGATACATCAAAAGAACTTAAAGAAATAAGAGGAGAGAAAAACACTAGTTAAACTTAACTTAGATCGAATCCCTTTTTCTTCTTCTTGCCTTTCTCCATTTCCCTTTTCTCCACTTCTTTTTTTTATTTTCTTACGTTTTTCAGTAGATTTTTCTCAGCCTCCTCCAATAAACATTAAGCATGCTTTTTATACCCCCTAACTAAGTTAATTCAAATTGTTTAAAATTGAAAACTCCATGCTGCCACTCCAATCACAACCATGTCTTGCGTGCTGGTTTGTAAAATTTCCATATCGGGAATTTGAGAAAAAAAGGAGAGGAGTCTTTAATTATAAATAGACTCCTTCCCCCTTTAGTTTTTCTCATCCTAAAATTGTCCGCTCTCATATATTGGCAATTAATTTTTTCTCTCTCTTCTTTTGTAATATTTCCTCAATTAGTGAAATATTATTTTAGTAGTGTTCGAGGACGTAGGCATAATTGGCTGAACCTCGTTAAATTTTGGTGTTCTCTTTTATGTCTATTTAATAGCTATTGTCAGGTATAGTTGTTAATTATTGTGCTATTAAAATTACTTGTCTTGATAGATTTTTTCTAAGGAGGGTGGTTTTTAAGGAGGCATTGTGACCGCACCACTCTTTCTTGGGAATCTACCTTGGGGTGATTTTTAGTACAATCATTTTCACTCTAGTCACATGTACAATAGTTCTGAAGGTGAATTTATTAGTATTGGTGGAAATTAACCTGAATTCCACAACAATTGGTATCAAAGATCTTGGTTTATTTTAGTATGCTTTGTGGTTGCGGCTTAGGCTGATCTTTCACATCAGAAAAAATTTTCTTGGGCTAATTGGCATTTCGCATTGACAGTTATTAAATAGAATTTATAACAGAAATGGCAGACAACATGAAAGAATCCATATTGAAGTCAACAGCTTCTTCATCTTTAATTTTAGGAAGAACTGCTGTGACAAATGCTAGATTTGCAGTGGAGATATTTTATTGCACCGGCCATTTTGGCATGTGGCAAAGTGAGGTTCTAGATGCTCTTTTTCAGCAAGGTCTACACATTGCCATTGAAGAAAAGAAACCAGATGATGTTGAGGAGAAAGAATGGAAGATGATCAATAGATTGGCATGCGGTACCATTCGATCATGTCTTTCTAGAGAGCAGAAGTATGCATTTTCTAAAGAAACTTCTGCAAGTAAATTGTAGAAGGCATTGGAAGAGAAATTTTTGAAGAAAAGTGGTCAGAACAAACTCTACATGAAAAAGAGATTGTTTCGCTTTAACTATGTTCCAAGTACCACTATGAATGATCACATTACTAGCTTTAATCAGCTAGTGACTGATCTATTGAATATGGACGTGGCTTTTAAAGAAGAAGATCTGGCTCTAATGTTGATGGGATCACTTTCTGATGAGTTTGAGTATCTTGAAACTACTCTACTTTATGGAAAGGTTGATGTGTCTCTCAGTGAAGTAACTACTGCCTTGTATAGTTATGAGTTGAGAAAGAAAGAAAAGCAAGAAAACACAAGTGTAGAAGCAGAAGCTCTTATTGTTAAAGGTCGTTCGCAGATTCGGAACAAAGAAGGAGAGGAAGATCGAAGTCAAAGTCCAGACTGAGCAAAGATCAATGTGCCTTTTACTGAGAAAAAAGGGCACTAGAAGAAAGATTGTCCCAAGCTAAAGAATAAAGGCAAACCTGAAAGGGGAAAGGCTATCCTAGAGTCAAATGTAGCTGAGTGTGATGATGCAAATTCAGGACTCTCAATTGCTGCTACACCATCAACCAGTTGTTCTAGTTCATGGTTGCTAGATTTAGCTTGTAGCCACCATCTGACCCCCAATAGAGAATGGTTCTTTGATTTTAAATAACTAAAAGGTGGAGTTGTCTACATAGCAAATAATGCCCCTCTTGACACACATAGGATTGGTTCAATTCGCTTGAGGAATCATGATGGATCAATCAAAACCCTAACAGGTGTTCATTATATGCTGAATTTGATAAGGAATCTCATCTCTGTGGGAACCTTAGAGTCAAAAGGTTTCGAAGTAAGGGCGAAAGATGGGATTATAAGGATCATCTCTGGTGCACTTGTGATAATAAAGGGAAGAAAACAAGGGTGAAATTTGGAGCAGCAATCCATGATACTAAGGGTATTTTGGATTATGTTCATTCAGATGTGCAGAGGCCTTCCAAGATAGCTTCATTAGGGGGAAAACACTATTATGTCACCTTTGTTGATGATTTTTCACGGAGAGTTTAGGTGTATACAATGAAGACGAAGGATGAGGTGCTGGAAATTTTCCTTAAATGGAAAAAGATGGTGGAGACTCAAACAGGCAGAAAAAGTCAAACGTCTCCAAACAGAAAATAGTGGAGAGTTCAAAAATGATCCATTTTTGAAAGCCTATGAAGCTGAAGGTATTGTCAGACACTTCACCATCAGAAATACACCATAACAAAATGGGGTGGCAGAGCGTATGAACCGGACATTGCTGGAGAAGGTTCGATGTATGTTGTCCAATGCTAGGTTGGGCAAAGAATTTTGGGCTGAGGTTGTAGTATATGCTTGTCACCTAATCAACCGCTTGCCATCGACTGCTATTGGTGGTAAAACAC
>CATIWM010408201.1:0-13740 GCA_949671775.1 Mallotus repandus | reverse complement strand
GAAATTTTATACTAGCTAATTTTTGTAATATGAAATGATAATTATTTAAACTTTAAAAAACATATGCAATTTTCATAATTTAAAAATAATATTTTATAAAAATAATATATATATATATTTTAAATAAAATTAATTAATATTTTAACATGATTAAATTTGGAATAAAATGAAAATAAAGTTTTGAAATCAAAATTTAGCGACGAAAATTAAATCCGTCGCTAAATTAACGACGGAAAAAAAATTCCGTCGCTAAAATTAATCAATTTTATTATTTGACTACATTCTGTCGCTGAGATGCTTTTTTCGTCGCTAATCCGTTGCTATTGTGCGACGGAAAATTCCGTTGCTATTGTGCGACGGAAAATTCTGTCGCTAAATTCCGTCGGTAAATCGACAGATTCTTGTAGTGGCTAATCTAACAAAAGTAAACAAGAATATGGATTAGTTCATTCTTATTTTGCTCTATAAATTAACCATTCATCTTGGAGATGATAAATTATAGGCCTTGTAAAGAAATGTTTATTTAATGGTTGAATTTATGTATATGTAGGAAATTAATTTTGCCTATTGGAAATATTGAATTTTCATGTCTACTTGTGCATTAGAGCAATATTTTTTAAATACGAATAAATATATATGATAACATCTACTAGTTTCTGTTTTCTTTTGTAAGAAAGATATGTGTGGACACCCTCGGTTTGGCCGGCCCACAACAAAACCTAATGATGAGATAGAACGAGTTCTGAATGTAAGAAGGGCTCAAAATCTTCTCTAGAATAGACTTAAAAGCATAAAACCTTAGAACCAAGTCCAAAA
Organism: Mallotus repandus; assembly: GCA_949671775.1. Lineage (NCBI taxonomy): Eukaryota > Viridiplantae > Streptophyta > Magnoliopsida > Malpighiales > Euphorbiaceae > Mallotus > Mallotus repandus. The sequence continues at coordinate 12,924 of CATIWM010408201.1, read as the reverse complement.
TATCCCAACCCAAGTCAAAAGCCCATTGGTCTAAAGGCCAGACCCAGGCTTGGACCGATGAGGCGATCGCCTCTTCAGCCAGGTATTGGTGAGGCGACGCCTCTTTGTGGCTGACCTCTGGTGCATTAAATGTCATTTATGGCTACAATAAACATGAGGTGGGCCCACATATCACACACCTGGAGATTTTGAATGTAAAAATGAGACTTTCAGGGCAGGAAAAAGAGGGAAAAAGCTAGGGGAATGATGAAGAATGATGATCTTTTATCTTAGGGTGAATTTTGGGAAAATGCAAAAGAGAAGGCTAGAGGTTTAAAAGAGAGGCTTTTTTGGCTGGTAAGAGAAGAGGAACCATTTTTTAGATAGAAACGAAAAGAAAGAAAGGGAAAGAACGTTTTAGAAGAGAAAATAAGAGAAAAGAAAAAGAAAGGGACTTTTTAGGCTTGAGAATCCATTTTTCTTGGGAAGAAGGAAGGAGCTTTTGCATTCAAAGCATCTGAACAAGTAAACTAACCTCTTAGGACTTAGTTAGGAGTATCAAACATGTTCAAATCAATGAGAATCCCCACTTTTAAGCTTAAAATTGTTTATTTTATACAAAAGTTTGATTTCTTGGATTTCTATACTTGTCTCTGTGTTTATTGCCTATTTGAGGTTATATTGAAGGCATGAATATGTGAAATAATGAATATCAGTTGTAAATTTACGTCAATTTGCATCAATCTTTGCTTATTCATGTTTATTTTGAAATTTCTTAGAAGTTAAGAAATGTAGCCTACTTTTGTGCCTGTTGAAGAGGCGACGTCTCTTCAATGAGGCATTGCCCCTTCACATTGAGGTGACTTCTTGGCAAGGAGGCGACGCCTCTATGAGTCTTACATGTATTAGTCTTTAGTTTCTGTCATTATTTTGCATGATTTACATTTATCATGCACCTGTTCCATGTTATATCCCCTGTCTTACATGAAGTCACCATGATATTAGGAGTAATCGGGTACCGATTCATATTTAAATGAGTATTTATACCTATTTTACGCAATTTTAACTTAATTCATCTTTTTTGTAAATAATAATTATTGTTTTGTGAGAAAGGGCTAACTCTTGAGTTTTGCAAGAATCTTAGAGTGATTTTAATGGGTTTATTACACCGTTTGTGCCATAATTTTGCCCCACGTTTCAAAATGTTACCAGATTGTTAATTTTTTTCTTTTTAGTTACTAAAGTTCTATTTTTTTCTTTTCAGTACCACAATTTCTATTTTTGCTTCAGATTAAAGTACCTCAAACATATCCAATCAAATTTAGCATACATGACAACGAATAAACATGTTTTTAGTACATTCACCATGTAAATATCCCATTAAATAGTCTAATCATCATGTTGGTCTCATATAACAAATTTTCTTTGTGGGCCCCATAAAATAAAATTTTAGCAAATTTAATTTTATGGAGTCCACAAGATGATTAGTTTGCTTAATTGAATGCTTACATGGTGAATATTTAAAAAATATACTTATTCAGGCTGCCACGTATGCTAAATTTGATCGGAAATCATTAAGGGACTATGATATGAAAAAAATAGAAATTAAGGGACCAAAAAGAAAAAATTAAAAATCTGGAACCATTTTGAAACATGGGTCAAAGTTATGGTACCGTTTGTGCAATAAACCTTGATTTTAATCAAATCATCAAGAGTCTATCTCCTTAATTATTTCTTGAGAGGGTTTCTTGATGATTTAATTTTGATTTATTATTGGTTTATTTTAAGTTCATTTGTAGTTTATTTTACTTTTATTTGAAGTAAAATGCTGTAACCCTTAATCCCTTCCCCATTTATTTGATATGTATTTTTGATATTTATTATTTGATTGAATGTTTGGGTTAATAAGCATGAAAAGGAAAAATGTGCAAACTTGGGCATTAAATCTAATACTGAAAATCAGTGCAATTCAACGATACTAAAGAAATAATCTAATAATCAAAGGTAATAAAATACAAAACACACAGAGAGGCCAACCATAAGGTTGGGTGGGCATTCAAAAGCCCATACCCTGTTTTTGAACCTGATCTCTGATGACGGCTTCTTGGAACTCCCGTAGAATCTAGTTGCTATATAGTGTATCCCAGCTTTCATCTAGGTGGCGAATCCATCTCCATTTTGGGCTCTGAGCCCATTATGTATTTCCTAGCAAGGCTTGAGCTTGCACAGTGCCGTGGTCGCCAAACACTTGGGCGCGCGTATCTACCCTGTTGCCTACAATGGTGACTCCACTAGGGATAGAGAAACTGATTCCTATGTTTTGTACTTTATCATCTTTGATTATTTCCTTATTTCCTTTGCATTTTCTACATTCACTACACATTTTCACACAATGAGCACAACAGTCCTGAATAAACCGACAATAATCATTGCTCTGCTGCCTATATTTCACTCAAACTTAGTGGTGAAGTATTTGATTATTGACACTCATAGCACGTACTTATCCACGTCGCATGGACCCTTGAGTGGGGAGACGTAATGGATGTATATAGCTATGGGAATCGAAACTTATTACCCTTGACTCAGCTCATGAAATGGCTTAGCAACTTCCCCTAGAAATTTTTCCAATTGCATGTGTTTTATGCCATTTGGTGATCTTTACAATAAAGCCCAAGCCCATTACTAATAGAATAGGCCTATTATGGCCTATTAAAATGGACTTTGGTTTTATTTAAAAGAATTGCTACTTGTTTGTGTCGTCTTGAGAGTTGTATTGTATACGTCAATGTTATTATCACCTGTTGATAATTAAAACCCGACCAACAATCTTAGGATAAGAAGCTTGCTATTGAACATGCGTGCAAAAGAAATAAGGGTGGAGTTACCGTTTGAAGAAGTTGTGTTATGTGTAAATAAATATTTGTTTAATTTTTTCCTTTTTGCATTAAAAAGGCCCTGCATATCATGCATACACATCATGCATGTTTCTAATCGATGGTGGTTGCAGACATATATCCTCATCGGTCTTCTGCTTAGGTATAATCTAACACTGGTAGATTGATCAGAATTTTTAAAGAAACAACAATAGTAGAATTTAATGCTGAAACTTTTAAAGAACAGTTAAAAATAGAAATGGCTGAACAGTCCCGAACAATCATGAGAGAAATGATGGGTCCCGCTAAGCATAACCAACCAGCACAACACCCACTGCCATTGGATCTGGACGCTGAGAATTTCGGAAGATGAGAAATAAAGGATGACCAAGAGACTTTATTAGCATAACCTAGGACCCGATAGAATGTGGATGTCTCAGAAAATGTGGAGAAGTCTGAATGGGCCAAGAAATGGAACACGACCATGGCCCAAATGTAGCTAATGATGAAAGAAAAAGGGATAGTTGCTCCGATGAACTACACTGATTTGAGTCTAGATGAGGATGATGACCCTCTACCCCAAAAATTTAAAGTCCCCAACATGAAGAAGTTCACTGGTGTTGAGGACCCCCACATGTACCTCAAATAATACATAACACACATGAGGACAACTAGCTTGAACAAAGCACAAATTGTTAAGCAATTTCCCCTATCGTTGGAGGGAACACCGATTAAGTGGTATTATGCCTTGGCATCTCACATCTAAGCTGATTGGGAGGGGTATGCACTGCGTTTGTCAAGCAGTATAGTCTCAATATTCAAATGGAAGCATCTTTGAGAGACTTACAGAACATTAAGCAAAAGTTCAATGAGTCTTTTGCTGATTATTTGATCAGGTGGAGAGCTAAGTTGGCGTAGATGAAGCACCGGCCTATTGAGATCGATCAGTTAGTAATAGCAATAGAAGGATATGCTCTTCCACTCTCCAAAAAGTTCAAAGACTTAGGGATCTAAAACTTTGAAGAACTGTACAGATTCAGGGTGCAAAAGGAATCCGACCTAGTTCAAAACAAGAAATTTTTCAGTGGAAGATCTGCAAGCAGAGAAGGGATGGGATTCAATAATGGGATTAGACCAAATAATCTACAGATCAATGTTGTTGGCCAACCCTGAAGGTTTTCTAATTTAGGAAAACCTCTTTCTAAAGTCCTGGAAAAGTTGATTGAGAACAACCTTTTAAGACCTCTACCTCAAAGACCACTTTTCCCAAATGCCGACCCAAAATTGTATTGCAAATATCATCTGACCATCGAACATGACACTGATGGCTGCATTCGCCTAAAGTATAAAGTTCAGGATTTAATTGATTTAGGCAAAATCACCGACCTTGAAACCAAAAAACTCAACACCCGAAATAACCTTTTACCCAATTACCGCAATGTGCCACCACCAAATCCTCATATTCTCATGATTAACATTAACTTAACAGAGGAATAAGTCCTCAATTCCTTTATCAATGCCACACCAACATCCTTAAAACCTAAAATTAAAAAACTGCATTTGAATTAGTAGCACATGGAACTAAATGTAAATGTTCTTGACATTTGGAGTTTTGATGATGAAGAAGAGGGACAGATTGATCTTTGGAAGAGTTATAACAGAAAGAAAGCCTAGTTAGCAGGAAAGGGCAAAAAGAAGGAAGAAGAAGCATGATCTATATGACCGGAAGAAGAGAAAACTGGCTCAAAAGAATAATTGAAGGAGAAGAAGAAAGTTGATGAAATGAAACTAAATGAGGAGGCCGTTGAAACCAAAAGAGATGAGAAGACTCTTATCAGCACTACTGATGCACTCTAGAGCCCATCGGGAGGCGTTAGTTATGGCCGTTGATCACAGGAAGATTCCTGTAACTCATACTGCCAATCGAATGGTCAATTCATTGATAGAAAGCCCTCAAGGGGCAATTGTTTTTACAGATGATAACCTACCCTTAGAAGGCAGAGACCACAACAAAGCCTTATTTATAAAGGCCAAAGTGAAAGGGAAACTCACTTGGTGTGTGATGGTGGATAACGGATCAGCTATCAATGTGTGCCCTTTGAAAATCCTGCCTAAGTTAGGACTGGTAGTGTCTGATCTGAAGCCATCTGAGGTAGTCATCAAGGCCTATGATGACATGAAAAGGCCTGTCGAAGGAAACTTTAGGGCATTGGTCAAGACAGGACCCTTTGAGGTTTGGGTCAACTTGCATGTCATTGACATCCTTGTTACCTTTGTCGTGTTGTTAGGGAGGCCATGGTTCCATCCCTTGGGATGAGTGCCATCAACTATACACTAGAAAATTAAGTTTTCATATAAGGGGAGAGTAGTCACTATAACAGCAAAAACTGAAGCTGCAGTTGCTGCTTTGAAGCTAGCTCCCAATGAAATTTCTGTTAGTCTGAGCTTTGAGGTCTGCATGATCTATGAGGATGAATTGAATCCAAAGATAGCGAGCATGATGAAGAACATGAATTTCATGCCTGGAATGGGACTAGGGAAGAACCAACAAGGCCTGCCAAAGTTTGTTGAGCTGAAGGTCCCAATTTTGAAGTATGGGTTAGGATATCAGAAGTCCAAAAGCTCAAAGCCTAAGCTAAAAAGTGGAAGGCACTATAGGAGACATTCATGGAGGAAGGCGCTAATTACCCTTACACCGGCAATCCTGAACCGTTAATGATAGCAGAAAAGTTGGTCCCCAGTGAAATTTTTGATGAACATATGGGTGGGGCCAAAGAATTTACTGTTGAGGAACCTGTGGTAGAGGAACTAGTGTAGACTCCAGAGCCGGAGAAAATCATCCCTATGGCGGAGTTAAAGGACACTGAAGATCAAGAAGGGAGCGTGGCTTCAAATCTTTTATCTTTAATTCTATCATAGATGTCTTCTATGATAATCTTAATATTTCTCTTACAAACATATTTGACATTGATGATCTTTTCGTTTCCAAAGTTAATATAATAAGATCTTACTTTGCTTACTTGTGTGATGTGTTTCCTAATGATTATTTTATTTATGATGATCACGTTATGCATATGTTTAACATCAATTCAGTACAAACTGAATCATTTAATTTAGGCACATGTGATAATCCTAAGAATATACTTATTGCTTCTAATTTAACTCTTAATGAGAGAATAAAAATGGAGGAAATGCTAAGGAAAAAATAAAAAGTATTTGCTTGGGGTTATGAGGATTTTCCCAGAATTGATAGGGAAATTGTAGAACACGGGATCCCTACATATCCTCATATTACACTAGTAAAGCAAAAGAAAAGAAGATTGCAGCCGAAATGGGCTCTCTTGATTAAAGAAAAAGTTGAGAAACAATTGAAAGTGAAGTTCTTGGAAGTAGTGGATGACACCCAGTGGCTAGCCAATATAGTGCCGGTTCCTAAGAAGGATGGAAGGGTTAAAATATGTGTAGACTACAAGGATTTGAATAAGGCTTATCTGAAAGATGATTTTCCCTACTGCATATTGACACCTTAGTTGACAGTGCAGCCTCTAGCGCAATATACTCTTTCATGGATGGCTTCTCGAGATACAACCAGATCATGATGGCAGTGATTGACAAACTGAAGACTTCTTTCACAACCAAATAGGGGGCCTACTGTTATTTAGTCATGCCATTTGGGTTGAAAAATGTGGGAGCTACCTATCAGAGGATGGCTACCACTTTGCTTCACGACATGGTCCACAAGGAAATAGAGGTCTACGTGGATGACATGATGGTGAAGTCTCCAATACGAGAAGGACACTTCGAGGTTTTAGATAAGTTCCTAGCCAAAGCTGAAAAGTACAATCTTAGATTGAACCCAAAGAAGTGTGTTTTTGGGGTAACCTCTGGAAATCTATTAGGACATATAGTCAGTTAGCAAGGAATAGAGGTGAATCCGGACAAAGTCAAAGCAATCCGAGAAATGTCTGCGCCAAAGAACGAGAAAGAAGTTCGAGGGTTTATTGGGCAATTACAATACATTAGTAGGTTCATAGCCAACCTGACTACTATTTGTAAGCCAATCTTTAAGCTCTTGAGAAAGAATCAACCAGTGATCTGGGATGATAAATGTCAATAAGGTTTTGAGACTATTAAGAATTATCTGATGAATCCTCCGATATTACAACCACCGAAATCGGGTAAACTTTTGATCCTCTATTTGGCTATCAAAAGAGAAGTAATAGGTGCAATGTTAGCTCAAGAAGATGACAGAAAGGTCAAACATGCAGTGTATTACTTGAGCAAGAAGCTCCTGCCTTACGAAGCCAACTACAGTTTAGTGGAAAAGACATGTTTGGCTATGATTTGGACAACAAAGAAGCTCTGACATTATTTTCAATCTTTAAGGATTCAAGCGGTTTCTAGGCACGATCCCCTAAGGTATCTTCAGCAGACTCCATCACTTACGGGAAAACTAGCCAGATGGTTGGTGCTACTTACTGAGTTTGATATAGACTATATGGCCAAGAAGGTGATAAAAGGGAGAGCTGTAGCAGATTTCTTGGCTCAGAATCCTGTAGGTGATGAACAAGAATGGGAGTTGGAATTCTCAGATGAACACTTGGGGGCAATAAAAATCCAAACATGGACAATGAACTTTGATGGAGTGATCAATAATAGAGGAGCAGGCATTGGTGTCATTATGATCTCACCAGAAGGGGAAATGATCTCGATGGTGAAAATATTGGAATTTGAAGTCACCAATAGTCAAGCCAAATATGAAGCTTGCATTTTTGGTTTGGAAGCACTCTAAAATCTAGAGACAGATGAAATCACAGTATACAGAGACTCTATACTAGTGGTGAAACAGATCTCCAAACAATGGGAGGTAAGGGAAGATAAACTAAGATTGTACTAGGATTATTCAACTACTATTTTGTTATCCTTTACTCAATGCAAAAGTCTCTACTTGCCGTGAAAGGAGAATCATATGGAAGATGCCCTGGCCACTCTAGCTTTAACATTAGAAGAAGGAGAATAGGTAGAGGTCAGGCCTCTTATTCTGGTAAAATCCTGAATCCCTTGTTATGAAGAGATAAGGGTGATGCCAATCAACTACGTAGAGAAACTGTGGTTCTATAATTTACAACAGTATTTAAAAATCGACAGTTTCCTGAAAATGCTGATAGAAAAGAGAGGATGTCTCTTAGGATGTTGTCTCATTGATTTATTAGCCATAATGGAATGTTGTATAAGAGAGCACCAACTAGAGTGCATTTAAGATGCATGGATAGAGATGAAACCCAAAAACTTATGGAAGTGGTTTATGGCGTGTATGGTCCGCATATGAATGGAACAGTATTGGCTAAGAAAATAGCACGTTAAGGCTAATTTTGGCTAATGATGGAGGCTGACTATGTGAAATTTATAAAGAAATGTCATAACTGGTAAGCATATGGCAATGTTAGCCATTTACCCTCTATGGAACTTCAGGGGATGACTTCTCCTTGGCCATTTGTAGTATAGAGAATTAACATCATAGGAGAGATAAGGCCAAAAGCATAAAATGGTCATCGCTACATTATGGTGGCCATCGATTGTTTCTCCAAATGGGTTGAGGCAGAATCGTATGCCACTGTTGGATCGAAACAGATGGCAAGGTTCCTTGAAAGGAATATAATCTGTAGATAAGGATTGCCTTATCATGTTGTCATTAACAATGGCATTTAATTCTGAGCAGAAATGGTTGCTTTGCTAAAAGAATTCAAGATTGAGCATCATAGATCATCTCTATACTGACCGCAACCGAATGGTGCAGTAGAAGCTGTGAATAAGAATGTGAAGAGGATCTTGTATAAGATGATGGAAACTATCGAGATTGGTCAGATTATCTACAATTTGCATTATGGGGATACAAGACTACTGCTGGAACATCGATTGGAGTAACTCCATATTCTTTAGTGTATGGGTGTGAAGCAGTATTACTGGTGGAGGTGGAAATTCAATCCATGCGGGTTCTTTTAGAATCTAAAATCCCCAAATATCAGTGGGTAGAGAGCTGATTATCACAGCTGACACTCTTAGATGAGAGAAGGGTAAAAGCCATGTATCATTCTCAGCTATATCAGAAGAGGATAACTTGAGCTTACAATAAGAAAATTAAGTCGTGCAAGATCAAAGAGGGTGATTTGGTCTTAAAGCTGACTAAACCGATCATGACGAATCCTTTAAGCCAAACTAGGAAAGTCCATACCTGGTGAAGAAGTTGTACTCCAAGGGCACCGTTGGAAGGAAATGAATTTAGAGAGCCCATCAACCTAGACAAGCTAAAGAAGTACTTCTTGTGAAGTCTCATTAGGGATAAAGCCTCATAAAGAGGCTGCTTAGGCAAAAATAACAGACAAAAAAATTAAAAATTAAAAATCATACTGGATTAAAAACCTTGGAAAAGGCAGTCCAGGTAAAAGTTAAGGATATGTAAAAGGAGAGAGAGAAAAAAATAGTTAGTTGAAAAACTTACAAGGGTGAGCCAATTAGTGATAGAAGATTCGTTTGAAGCAAAAATGTATAATAAGTTTGTGCTTGAATTAAATAGAATGGATTGCATTTGTTATTGTTGAACGTTGCATTAAACATTTAGTACAAACTGCTTAACTAAAAAGGAAATTCCATTTGACAAAAAAGCAAATAAAGATTAAGTTACATAAACTAATTTTGCCTTCTTTTCTTCTGTCGAACACTCAATGTTTGCAATTCTCTTGTTCTCTTATTTCTTACAAATTCATCCTATTCTATTTGTTGTGCTAGATCCACTCCTTATACTGATCATTGGTGGATGGATCTCCATTGTAGCCAATGCACCTCAGAATAGTTATGTGAGGCCAAGTTTCAATCAACTTATACAAAAAATTCTGAGAAAGAGGCCTTGGCTCAAACTTATGAACTGGCTTCTATCCATATTGTCTGTATAGTCGAGTAGGATTTTAAAAAGTAGCGAAATGAAGGCCAACTATGGGAACACAGTAAGTGTAGGAATGAATGGTCATATGCTGCAATCTCCACCAGGGGCACACCCATTTAATCAGAGTATCAGGGAATGTAGACAGCCAGCTCTGAACATCTTCTGGAATAGGGGAAAGTCTTTTGGTATGATAATGCTTAGCTTTATAATGTGCTATGCCTCTGGGAGGTTTCAGCAACCTCAGTTTTTCATGAAACCATCCCTAAAAAAAGTAAATGGGTAAAAATGACAATAAAGTAGAAAATGAAGAAAAGAGAAAGGAAAACTGACCTCCAGTAGCAGCGGACTTCCAAAAATCATCTAGTTTTAGTAAAGTTGGCTAATCCAACAATGGTTTCAGCCAAGATGAGAGGAAAAAGGTTCGTGCCTACTTCCACTTGATCGAGAATGTGCAAGAGTTTTGGATCACAGTTGCCAGAAGTGGGAACAAATAGGAATTGAGCATATAGACATAGAGCCATCATTCGAGGCTAATAAACCTCATTGTTGTTTACAACCGCTATAACTTCCAGAAGAGAGTTTATCAAAACTTTATTGCCAAAAATGTGATAAAGAGATGATTGAGGGGAGGAAGTAGAACATTCTAGCAATTTGATATTTCATGGAGTGCAAATTTGGGGTTTTGACTAGAGGAACGATAATCTGACAAGTGGAATCCATTTGAGAACCTAGGATGGCTTCGAATTCCTCGAGCAGGGGGCATAGCTCTACTATATTGAATATGAAGACATGCTTCTGAGGATCCCAAAATTGGGTAAGAACATAAAGAAATGAGAAGTTGATCTTTTTTGCATGTAAGGATCAGAAAACTGATAGGTGAAATGGATCTAATCTAGGCCAAGATCTGCCGTCCAATCTTTTTATGATCGACTGTAGTTCTTTCAAGCTTCTATTTGTTATGTTGGGAGTTCAGTATGCAGTTTAGAAGAGGAAAGCAGAGAAAATTATAAAAATAAGGAGTTAGGGATAAGATTTGGGGATTTTTATAGCTGTAGATCTTTGCCACATAGGCATTAGTCTCTATAAAGAGGCGCCATCTCTATATGTTAAGGAAATCATTCATCGCCTCTTCATAAAGAGGCGACGCCTCTCCGATAGTTTGAGCATTTATTTATTTTGTTACAAAAGCAGTTTGTACTATCCATGCTAGATTCATTTATCGAAAAACATATTAGCCTATAATAAAATTTCTTTTAATTACTCCAGAGCACAATTCAAGAGTTGTGGTACCCATTCAATGCAAAATGTTAAAAAAAAAACTAAAAATAAAAGATTTATCCAAAAGGGACAATAGTTCAGTCAAGCAAAATGATCTTTTTTTCTAATAGATAAGAGGCATCCGTCTACTCATCATCTCCATGGCTGTCATCCTCATCAGTAGGATCATTAGTATGCTCCTCTCTATCATCATCATTGCCATCTCCAGCATGCTCCTCCTCTCCAGCGGCCTCCTCACTGGCATGCTCCTCCTCTTAGGCATCACTGGCCTCCTCCTTATCATTATCGACCTAAAGAGCAGCCAGCTGGCACTCTAGAGCAGTGACTATAGCCTAACTAGCATCATACTGATCCTGTCAAAATATAACGAGAGGTAAGATATCATGAACGCATGCATAAATGTAGAAATAGGGAGTAATTATTACCTTCCACTGTTGAGTCATGCTCACTAGGAAGTCCCGTTAGGCTTCAATCACCCTATACATGTACTCCCCCTGGTCTCAATGTATCTATAAAATTAATGAGTTGTCAAAGCTAATATAATATTAAGCTGATCTTAGAATAGGATTTCAGAAGGAAGGGGAGAGAACTTACATCTGCAGAAGTCTCTGGGATGAACATTGGCTCAAGAGTCTCATCCAATCTTGGAAATTGATGAGAAAGCTTGCCAGAAGACACCCAACATCGGGTCATCAAATTTAGAGGAGCAACAAGTCTACCCACCACCATTCGAGACTAAGAACTGGAAGCCTCTCCAGGAGGTGGTGCACTAGCTGAAGTACCCTCGCCAGTGGGTATAGTATGTGGACGTTGATGAGGCCTCTCCTGCATAGTGGGCTTAGGACATATTATTTGTGCCTGAAAGGAAAATCAAGTCAAGAAAATGACATCTGCAAATAGGAATGTAAAAATCACATGTTTAATAAAATTATTTACTCACTTGAGATGTGGATTCGGATAAAGGTACACTCTGCAAGAGATTAGCTCATGCAAAGTCCATGTATCAAGACTTCTTTATCTTATAGTACTCATCTACATCATCACCCTCCAGGGCCTGATTAAGCTCATCTCCCTCTAATTTATGTCCCCAAAATATCTCATGAGGAGGAGAAAGAGGTGGTCGTCTTGCCTGAGTGCCCCCATGCTAAGATCGTATCCTCTCGTCGAGGTACCAAACCCTGCAATCAGGTCCTCGAAGTAGTACTCTCTTTTGAGACAGTGGGATCGAACGGATCATAGCTTATGTCCATCCGACCTCAGGGCTCTATAAGTCTGGGTGCAGCTGTAAAAAGGAGGCTGGTAAGTAGATGAATATACTTAACAAACATGTTACTGATTATAATTATGTTTGTAAGTATTGTACCTCATTAGGTGTCAGGCTGTTCAGCCGCTCATGATGGGTGTACATGCGAGCAGTTGGTCTCGTCCAAGCTTGACTGAGGCCCCACCTTACCATGGCAGGAAATGGAGTATCACGAATGTGGGATAACCCTACAATCAGCTCCAACTCCAGGGCCCAATCCTACAAAAAGAGAGAAGTGTTAGTAGATAATGGTATTTAAGACAAACCTAATGAAAGAAAAGAAGAGAGAAAATACTAGAAACCACAAAACTGCCTGGCTCCACTAATAGTCTCATCCATACTCCGGTAAAAATATGCAAAAGCACAACTACCCCAATCATATGTAGCCACTAGGTCAAGATCTCTCAGTGGCATTGATTATATGTTAGGTGTAGTATTTTTTAGGTTGGTTTAATGCATGTTCTTTATGTTTATGGTGTTAATTTTTATTATAATTTAATTATTTTTATGTTTATATTTTTTTTAGTAATGTGTTTGGCTTTCCTTTAAAA
>CATIWM010408169.1:0-15369 GCA_949671775.1 Mallotus repandus | reverse complement strand
AGCAAGTGATATGCATAAAGGCACATGAATGCATGAGAATGCAATAATGCAAAAGAAATTGAGTGAGAAGTTGAGAATAGTAATATAGCATATATAAGAGTAGAGGAAAGGTTAGTAGAAATAAGTAAGCGTTACTAAATGCAAAATAAATATAAAAATGACAAGGAACAAGGCATATTTGGTAAGAAACATTAAGTAAGATCAAAATAGCATTTTAAAAGCTATACTTGAACACATAAACACAAAATGAACCCAATTGAAGCATGGAATGAAAAAATAAAGATTCATATGACACTATAATTGAAATACAAACACAATAATGAAGTACTTATGTTCAAGATAATTTCCACAAACACCATGAACACAAGCTATACATACAAATGCTCACAAATTAACACAAAGCTTCACAAAATGCACAAATAATGACCTAAAATGAAAAACATAATAAAAATAACTTATAAATGGTAAAAACCCTAAATTAGAATACAATATATGCATATTAATATCTCAGCAACATCAAACAACAATCAAGGTCCAATTAAGCACAATCAAGCAACATATATGCATAATACATACCATTGAATACTTTAAACATGTATTCACACAAAAATTAACCAAAAATAATAAAGAAAACTAAAAAAATATTTAATTAAAAGTCACATAAACATCAACAAACACAATCACAATCATCAAAGCAAAGCAAGGTTAAGGATCACACTTAAAAGCACTTAAAGGAGAGTTTTGAGAAATAAAAGGAAAATAATTGTAAAATCATTTAAAAATAGAAAAATAGGTTAAAATACTCAATTTCCATCATCCTAGGATCTTAGGGGAGTGTTAGAATCGAGTTCAAGTAAGTATATACCCTCTGGAACCCTAAAGACCATCATCGGAATCATTTGGAGTGCAGAGGAGTGGATAACCGGACTTGGGGCCTGAACAGCCGGTTTTGGCACTTGGTTAGCCAGTTTTGGTGGCTCCAAAAATTGGTATGGAAAGGCCAATAGCCAGTTTTGGGCTATGAATAGTTGGTCTGGTTATTCATGGACCAAAACTGGTTGTTCATGTTTGAACAACACGATTTTGCACTCCTTTACCTTGCAAACTTGATTTCATTGCCTTAAACCCCATAAATAAGATGAAAATCGATGAGAGTGATGTTTTAAAAAGTGTTTCGCCTCAAAATTTGGGCAAGAAATCACCAAGAAATATCAATTGATTGTAGAGAATTGAAGTTGAACAAAAGGGGAAAATAGTGTTTAAAGGTGGGTTTAGGTTTGGATTTGATTATGATTTGTGTGGAATTGATTTGTAGGAGTTAGGTTTTGGATTTTTATGATTGATTTTAGTATTTTTGAGAGTGATTTGAGAAGAAAATAGAGAGAAATTAGGTTTAGAGAAATTTTGGCATAATTTCCCCTTATTTTCCTAATTTCTAAGGCTTTTTAGAGAGAGATCTTTCTTGATTTTTGTGCTAGAATTATCTCAATTTTAGGAGTGGAAGAAGCCCTCTCCCCCAAAAAGTTCCCCCTCCAAAAGTCCTTAAAAGCTTCTATTTATAGGCAACTCAAGGTAGTGACATTTATTGTAATTTTCCTTGAATATTCAAGGTCATTACATAAGAGTATATAATCTCCCTCTTATATGGTGACACTTGTCCTAGAATATTCCAAATTTAGAATATTCTAAACTTAAAAAGCACCTTTTTGACAAGTGTCCTTTTTGGTTAAGGACAAGGAGAGGTAGACAGTTGTGGGACCTGGTCTAACCGCTGGAGGTCAAAATTTAACTTTTTGTCAAATGGTACCCACTATCACACTAAAATTTTAAAAGATAGTTCCAGACTGAAATTCAATTCCGGGGACTCTGTTCGACCACAGAAAACTTTTGTTGACCAAAGTTTGACTTTTGTTCTCGGGGCTTCCGGAAGTTAAACTGAAGCTTCTGGAATCAAAACCAAACTGAAAACTATAGAACACATACTGTAGACATGCCTTACATAGGATTGTACGTATTGGTTTAGAAGACACGATTCGAGTGAACTTCTCTTTGATTATTCTACTCAAACCTCTTTCTCAATATCAAAATGGTTAGGTTAAGGTTTGATCGGGGTTTGGTTAGGTCTTGAAATGGTGTAATTGGTGATTGTGTATGGTTTTGGTGGTTCGATGGGTTTTGAAATGATTCAAATTTCAATTCTCTTCGTCAAATTGATTGTCTGATGAGACATTTTAGCTTTTTCATCATTTGCTTTTAGGGTTTTGAAAAACGACCCCAACACATTTTAATTACAATAATCAAACAAGAAATTAAAGCAAAACTTCATAAATTGGAATTGAATCAAATATGTAAATCAAATTTATGTATAAAAGTAATTTACATTGAGGTTACAAATCAAAGGCTTTGTAGTTGTGCTAATGTGAACTAATATGAAATTCAATTTGCATATATAATACAAAAAATAGATAAAATATAAATTAAGAAAATTTACTGGATTTAACTTTCCATTATAGGATTCTTTTGCAGTAACGCCCTCTTCCTAATGCCAATTTTCAATTGAAAGGATATTGCGAAAAGGGATAACGTCCATTGCATGTTGAACTGAGAGAGTAGGAAATGGTGTAAAATAAGCAATGTTGTATTGCTTTTTGTAGTGGTGCTCAAGCATTATTCGCCCCTTAGTTTCAACTGAGTTAACAACGACATTATGCATGTTGGTACTTGAATTCAGACAAAGATTGTAAAGATGGACTAAAAAAAGAAATTTAAAATATTTAACCCACCTCCAACCTGATTTCAGCATCGGGACATGACATTGACCCCTCAAATCATCCTATTAACACAGAACCATTCCCAAGAGTGTCGCTTTTACAGACCTTAACGTCCCTTCCTCAAAATTTAAAATTTAAATTCCATCCATCCTCTCTATTCTTTGATTGACATGTGTTTACAATAAATCATCACAAACCCAAGGCTCAACAACCATGCATACTATATAAAATAAGTACAAAAAAGATTGACAAAAAAGTTTATTCACTCAGAGCTTTCTACTTGCTTGCCATTTCAGCCTCTAACAAAGAGCTCTGAGTTTGGTTCTTGCATTATAAAAGGGTTCTTGCTTTCCACCACATTAACTACATGTTTGTTGCGACCTAGTTTTCCAATTGTATACTCACTCATTTCTTTTTCCCCATTTGCCCTCGTAGATTTGTAACCTTAAATTTTGGTTATGTATATCCAACAACTGCTCATGAGTCAAAAACTTAAAATGCTCCCACTTTCTTATTAAATAGCTATCAATCTTGCTAATATTCACAGTCCAAGATCCTTATCCACATAAATAATAATAATAATAACAACAACAACATTAAACATTCATAATTGAATTAAATATATAAATTAAATGGATGTATAAAAGTAATTTACGTTGAGGTTACAAAGCAAAGGCTTTGTAGTTTTGCTAATATGAACCAATATCAATTTCAATTAGCATGTATAATACAAAAAAATAGATAAAATACAAATTAAGAAAATTTACAGGATTCTTCTATAGTAACGCCCTTTCCTTAAGCCAATTTTCAACTGAGTGGATATCATGAAAAAGGACAACGTCTATTGCTTGTTGAACTAAGGGAGTAGGAAATGGCACAAAACAAGCACCACTGCAAGGGCATAAAACAAGCACCACTGCAAGGGTTCCGATGCTCTAATTCAACACAATGGTGCTGAAGCATTATTCGCCCTTTAGTTTCAATTAAGTTAATATGGTATGACGCTTGTAGGTACCTATATTCAGACAAAGAATATATCATTACAATTGTAAAGATGGAATGAAAAAAGAAATTCAAAATATCTAACCTACCTCCAACTTAATTTCAATATAGGGGCATGGCATTAACCCCTCAAATCATCCTATTAACATAGGAGCATTCCTAAGAGCATCGCTTTTTGCAAATGTTGATGTCTTTGGACCATATTTTGATATCAAGGTAAACCCGATATCACCAAGATTGCATCTTTATCCACGATCACAGAGGCTTCTAAATATGTCTGATCCACATTAACTTTTTGATTGGATATTTCACCAGTGTCAAAAAAAAAATTTCAAATGTAAAATAATATATAAAATTTCTAGACTTTCTCTTGCATCAATCTACTTTACATCATATTTAAAAAAAAAATCTACTTTACATAATGATACATGTCTCAGCCAATTTAGCCATTTTCAGATAATTTTATGCTCAACATGGAATCAGCGATATAAATTTTACTAAATATTTAGTTAAGTTAAATCAAATTGTGGTTTTGGCCGAGAAGCCAACATATTTTAATCAAAACATTAAAAAATATGATAATTTGAGTTTATTGCCCAATTTAATCTCACTTAAATCTCTAAGTATATGTCTGTTAATGCATATAATTAAAAAAAATATATATAATTAAAATAAAAAGTCTCAAAATACATGCATGGTTATATATTATATTTAGCCTTAAAATACTGAAATAATACACACAGAATTAAAGAACAATAAAGAAGAAAAAATTAATAATTTTATAAAAATAGCTAATGAATTCCAATCAAACATTATAAAATAGTTCTTATTTAATTTATTTTTTCCCAATATCCTATTACAATAATTGTAATGGTATGAATGTTGATTTTATTTTTAATAGGATATATTGACTTTCAACCAAATATAATAAATTATTTAGTCAAATTAGGTCAATTATATATGATAACATAAAAATTATTTGATAGACTTAAAATGATTACAATATATGATACTTGGAGAATGTGATATAATTGCCCATTTTTGCATTCATCGCACCCCTTAATCAAAATTTAAAATTTAAATTTCATCTATTCTCTGTGCTCTTTGATTGACATGTGTTCACAAAAAATGATCACAAATTCAAGGTTCAACAACCATGCATAACATATAAAACAAGTGTACAAATAAGATGGACAAAAAAAATTATTCACTCCTAGTTTTTTCTTGCTTGACATTTGCAACCTCTAACAAAGAGCCCTGAGTGTGGTTTTAGCTTGCACTATAAAAGGGTTCTTGTTTATCACCAATATGTTTATTGGGACCTAGTTTCCAAGTTGTGTACTCATTCATCTATTTTGTCCCTCTTCCCTTGTAAATCTATAACCCTAAATTCTGGTTACGTATATCCAACAACTGCTCACATGTCAAAAACTTAAAATCCTCCCACTTTATTGTCAAATAGCTATCAATCTGGCTAACATTCACAGTCCAATATCCCTATCCACATAATAATAACAATAATTAATAATAATAATAACAACAAAAATATTAAACATTCACAATTACTTGTTGTGCTTAATTTTATCTTTAAAAATTAAAAATTATTATAATGTGTTTGAATTCTAAAAGAAAGATCCACATTAAAGCTAAGTAGGCAGTTTTTCTACCTCACCGGTTACTTATAGAACTCATCAAATGCAAAAATATAATAGATAATTGTCATTGATTCCGATTAGACTGCCTATGCTCTTTATTGTAAGCCAAAGAGTACATTTTCTAAATCATTGCAAGTACAATAATCAAGCAAGAAATCATATTGAAAAAAAAAATCACAAAACTAGAATTGAATTAAATATATGCATCAAATGGATGTATAAAAGTGATTTATGTTGAGGTTAAAAATCAAAGGCTTTGTAGTTGTGCTAATGTGAACCAATATAAAATTCAATTAGAATATATAATACAAAAAAATATAAATTAACAAAATTTACACTTTCTAAGGATATATTCTCGCTTTAAGCCCAAACATAAATCCTCCGTAAACCAGTTTTTAAACTCAAAAAATTTAGTGCCATTCATTACTTTAAAAGCTATGAGATACAAATCCTCACATTTTAACATACAAGTTACTCTGTGGTCACCTGTGATTAGCTTCACGATAAAGAAGCAGAATGAGTCTGTAGCTGATGAAATTTGATGCAGAACCGTAGGAGTTGCCACAAGCAGGTTCTGGCCCGGAACTGGCCCAGTCAAAATTGGCCCAGAACCGATGGAAGATCGGTTCACAGCCAGTTTAACTTTTTTTGAATCTTGCATTGGCGGTTCCCATCTCCTTTCAGCATTGGGGCATGACATTAACCCCTTAAATCGTCCTATCAACATAGGACCATTCCCAAGAGTATTACTTATTGCAAACCTTGACGTCCCTAAACCGTATTTTAATATTAAGGTAAATATGATATCGCCAAGATCGCCTCTTTATCCACTATCCTAGCAATTTTTGAATAAGTCTGATCCACACTGATTTTGTTATTGGAAAAATCTCAACCAAATCATATTCCATTCAATAGAAAAAGTCTGCTCATGAGTCAAACTTAAAATGCTCCCGCTTTCTTGTTAAATAGCTATCACTCTAGCTAACATCCACATTCCAATATCCATATAAATAATAATATAACAACAACAACAACAACAACAACAACAATATTAAACATTCATAATTGAATTAAATATATAAATTAAATGGATGTATAAAAGTAATTTACGTTGAGGTTATATGCTAATTTGTATTGTATTATATATACTAATGTGAACCAATATCATTTGAATTAGCATATATAATACAAAAAATAGATAAAATACAAATTAAGAAAATTTACTGAATTTAACTTTCCATCATAGGACTCTTCTGTAGTAACGCCCTCTTTCTTAAGCCAATTTTCAATTAAGTGGATATCACAAAAAGGGACAACGTCTATTGCTTGTTGAACTAAAGGAGTAGGAAATGGAGCAAAATAAGCACCATTGCAAGGGTTCCGATGCTCTAATTCAACATAATGGCGCTAAAGCATTATTCGCCCTTTAGTTTCAATTGAGTTAATACAATATTACGCTTGTAGGTACCTATATTTAGACAAAGAATATATCATTAAAATTGTAAAGATGGACTAAAAAAAATTCAAAATATCTAACCTACCTCTAACTTGATTTCAACATAGAGGCATGACATTAACCCCTCAAATCATGCCATTCATTACTTTAAGAGCTGAGATAAAGATCCTCACATTTTAACATACAAGTTACTCCGTGGTCACCTACGATTAGCTTCACAATAAAGAAGCAGAATGCGTCTGCAGCTGATGACATTTGATGCAAAATTGTAGGGGTGGCCACAGAATGCGTCTGTAGCTTATGACAATTGATGCAAAATTGTATGGGTGGCCACGGGCCTATACGAGCCCGGAACCAGCCATATCAAAATTGGCCTAGAACCAATCAAACTCGAAACTTGGTTTGAATAGGCCGGAATCGAGGAAGACCAGTTCACCTACGATTCTAATTCCGAACCGCCGGTTTGACGATTCTGAACCGGATTTAATTATATATATATATTGTTTGTGCCATAATTGAAGTTTTTTGAAATATGTTAAAACTAATGACCATTTGATTTAATTAATTTTCTGAATTCCAAAATTAATTAAAAGTCTAGCCCACAAGATAAGAAGATTCTGGAGTTTCTGGAATGCCTTAGGGAAAAAGATCAGCTTGGAGAAGAAGGCGTGTACGTGAATTTATTGCCAAAGAAACGGAAGACTCTTGAACTACTGGAGAATTAATTAGAGGAGTAGCATGTAAATAAAGAAGCCTATAAAAAGCAAGGGGAAGACACATATCATCGACATCTACGACAACATCTACTACATTTACATTAATTTAGAATCATTAGCTAATTATTTTCTTTAGTTTAATATAAGCACTGTCTAGTTTATTTTTGTATTAAGCTCTCAAATCAATACAATTTCCCTTTTAAGTATTCAAATTGTCTCTTTTGTTTACAAATTAGTTTTTATCTATTTGAAATCCAATCAAATTATGGTAAAGGAGGTTGAGAATCCATAATTATCTGAAAAGAAGTCAGGTCTTATTTTGAGGAATTTCTCCTTTAGCACGCTCCCAGCCATCAATCTTTTGGCACACACCCAAAACCAAAAGTTGGAGAAATAATTTTTGACATGCCAGTGGGACATGTTTCAAAAAGATGAACAAATTTGAAGAAGGATTTTTTGAAGTTGGTTACTGGACCAACAATTCACCTGTAAACCCAGGTGATTTCTGGGATGAAGACTTGATGCCTCAGGATCACTTTTGGACGGAGGCACCTTTTGGCTATTCATGCCAAAATATAGAGATCCTTGATACTACTGCTAATGAAGGCATTAATATTCTCATAAGGATGCATGACTCAATTTCACAAATAAAGAGTTCTCTCCAAGACTTTTTGCAAAAACTCAATGCTGTGCAGAAAACTATGCAAGAGATAAATATTTCATTTGCTAGAATGAATGAAAAATTTTCCAAATTGGAAAGTCAAAATTTTGCACTAAAAGTGGAGATTCAACATCAAAAGCAAGAAAAAGGCCCGGGGGGCAATATCTCTCATGAGAAAGAACTAATTCCCCAGGACTACATGCCAAATCCCTAGGCTCAGATGCCTTTTCCCTAGGGCCAAGAACTATTTCCCTAGGGACACAAGCAAAAGATAGGGAGAATACATAAGGAATAATTAATTCATCAAACCCAAACACTACTTCCCCAGGGATTAGAACAAAACACAAAAGGTGACATTTTACCTGAGGAAAAATCAATTTGCCAAACACTAGTTCCTGACTATTTGTCTTCTCCTCAATCCCCAAGGGTGGAAATGAACTTGAATGAAAAAGAGACAGAACTGATAAAGGAAAATTCATTTTCCTCAATGACATCAACCAAATCTGTTAATATGGATTCAAGAACACTGGTGGATCTTAAAAAAAAATCAAAAAAGAACAAAAGGGGGTTCACCCTTCTAACATGAATCCAAACAGGTTCAAAAGTTATAAGAGGCCAGTTTCTCACAAGAAATTTTTACCATCAGACAAAAGGCCACTTGATCTAAATTCATTCAAAAATAGCCATAAAAATAGGTTAATGAAAGATGAGAGGCCTATACAACCTAGAATTATGGTGCCACAGTCTGCTCCACCAAATGGGCAGTGGTGAAAGGTGATAGACAAAAGGTTTTCTAAACCTTTAACTCATACTCAGAAAAGAAGACTGCAGAGAGAAAGGGCATTTGAAGAACATAAGATCAACCTAATGCTAAGGTCAGATTCAAGCCTAAAGCTACAAAGAATCCACTTTCTATAAAAAGGAGTTCCTAATGCAGAAGGCTAAGGAAGATGTCACCAAGTTCCACACTCAAGGGGCAACTTCACCAGGAGAAATAGTAGGGGTCATCCAAAGGTCACCAAGAGAGGTAAATAATGCAATAATAATGGTTTTTTCACTTATTATTTATGACAAAAAATCCCTTAATATTTTCTTTATGGAAAATCCAAATGAAATACTGAACTTTAAAATGGATTATTTTGCATATCAAATGGTTGAATATTACCTCTCTGTTAAGTCTAAGAAGGGTTTTAAAGGAGGTGGAGCTGAAAATATTTCCCACTATGTGGGAAAATAAAAGTGAAAATAAAAAATAAATAACTGGCTTATCTCGCCATGAAATTGCCATTTAATGGCAATAGTTTGCTTTTTGGTTTGCAAGTTTTTAGTGTGTTTTTTTTTACTTTTGCAAGTTTGAATTTTGGTGTGTTTCTATTTACTATTATTTTTCCTATGTGTTTTTAGTGTGTGAGTAAGTGTTGTGACTAGCGAATGGTTGATGAAATTTCAGCGGCATAACGGTTGAAAATTGGGCATTTTAATGCATGGCTGTGGTGTATGTGTGCAGTGATCAATGATGCAAAAAAAGTTGAGTTGAAAAGCAGACAGGCAAATACAAAGCAAATTCCCATAAGACATGACATGACAGTGGATTCATCTTCACTGTGAACAAATGACTAGAGAAATGTTATATGCAAGGTAAATTAAATGAATAAATCCTAGGAGATTAAATTTTGGCAAATTTTTGCCAAAATAAATTTGGCAAAACAGTCCTAAAAGAAGAACATAGTGCATTTTGATGAGACAAAGATCCTAAATAAATTTATTTTGGCCTAAAAAGGCTAAGATAATTTTAATTTGAGAATTAAATTGCACATGCATTTTATGGGTTGCTTGAGAATGTGTAAATTTTGGTAAAAAAAGAGCTTGATTTGACTAAAATTTGGTGAAAAAATGACTTTGAAAATATATATATTGCCAGGACATTTAGTTTAAATAAATGCATTTTTAAGACCTCAGGGCCTTAAGGAATTAAAGGCCGGCAATAAACTTACAGCTAAAAAAATGGTGCTAGAAAGTGACATTAATTTAGCCCTTTTTAAGCTTGGAAAATAAGTCCATGGAAATTTTGCTAAAATACTTAAATTTTTGCAACAAGAGCACATATAACTATAACCATGAAGATGACATTTGAAATGGCTAAGCATGATACAATGGCATTGTGAAAAAATACATCAAAATCAAAGGTAAGTAATTTTTTGCTACAATTGCCAAAATAAAGGTAAGAAAGCTTGATCATCTTTATAAAGGGCCAACAAAATTTCTAAAATAATAATTGGTCAAAGCTAGGCTAATTAAATTGTTGGCTAAAAGCAAAATATGGCTATTTTCTCTAAATATACCCATTAGTGATCAAAGAAAACAAATTTTGGCAAAGTAAAGAGGTGCCCCATGTTAAAAAATAAATTGCCAAAATTCTTAGTTCTTAAAGCTAAACAAGTAAATTTTGGCTAAGGAGAGAAAAAGTGCTAACCCAAGTGCCAAGGTAATTTGAAGCTAAAGACAATTAAACTTGCTTTTTGGTTTAAATAATTGGCATTGAGCTTGAAATCTCTAAGCTAAGCATGAATATGGCCACATTAGAGATACAAATTTTGGCAATGCTTAAAGGGATGTAATATTTAAAGCCAAATTTTTTAAGTTATCCTAGTCATGCCAAAATTCAATATTTTGGTCAAAATAAATTTGGCTGAATGGCTAGTTAAGTTGGCATTACTCCTAAGCATGAAAATACTTGACGATTGGCCAAGATATATAGGAATTTGCTTGGCTAAGAATAGTGCACTTGCAATTCTAGAATGATAAATTATTTTGGCATAAAATGCTAAAATACATTCAAAGAGCTAGGATCTGAATTTTCTTGGAAGGTAGCTAGTGATGAGCCAAATTTTTTATTGACCAAGTGTTCAAACAATCAAGTGTTGCTCCTCAAAGTGAAGCCACATTTTAGCAAAGGCATAGCGAAATAAAATTGAATTAATTTGGCTAAGAGTTCAAATTTATTCTTTTGTGCAAATTGAAGATGTAAAATTATTTTGGCATGAAGTTTGCCAAAATAAAGCTGAAAATAATTAACAAGATAAATGAGCAAGATTAGCAAATTAAATTTTCAGTTAGACTAACTTCTCCATCTCAAAGCACTCAAAGCCATCAAGGTTATAGCATTTGGCCAAACAAGCATTTAAGCAAAAAATGAGTGAAGGCTAAACATTGCTAATACAACAAGAGCTTACAAATAAATAGCCAAATCATGATACACAAATTATTATAAATCATTCACCTCATAAACAAATTCAAAGGAAAAGCCAAATTATACATGAATTAATTTTGGCTAAAATTCAAGAATATAATTTTTTAAGCAATGCCAAAAATTAAATCAATGGCTAAATATTCTCTAAAAAAGGTAAATATATTGCAAGCACCAAGTCACAAGAATTCACATCCAATGGCAATCAATCCCAAGATTAAATCTCAACAAATACAAACCCATTTGAAATTAGACAAAGAAAAGTTCTACCTCTTTTAATTTTTCTGAAATGGGTTTTGAAATTTGATTTGCTTTGGAGAAATTGGCCACAAATTTCGGCCAAAGGAACAGTGGTAAAAACTGTTGGGTACGACTTGGTGGCGGTGATCAGTTAGGCAACAGCCTGCCATGGAGGATGGATGTCGTCTGGCTGTTGTTCGGTGATAAAGACGGCTAGCGGATCAGCAAGGAGCTACTGCCCCGGTCAAATGGCGGCGATTTGATGCTGTCGGTGGTGTGAGGCTGACAAAAAAAAATGACAGTCTGGTGAAAGCAAGAGAAAGCAAAAAAAAAAAAATTAAAAAAGAAGAAGAAAGCAACGGAAGAGAAGAGAAAGAAAAAGCAAAATAAAAGGAAGAAGGAAAGAGTAAAGAAGAAAAATGGCCTTTTGCTTTAAAAAAAAGGTGGCCCACGCAAGTTTTATTTGGTTACAGGACATGTTAAGGCAAAAATGTTTTATTGGTTAACATGTTAAGGTTTTATTGGTTAAACCAAAAAGGTCACTATGAAAACTAAAAATGCCATAGTGAATTTTGCTAAATCAAAAGAAGTATGTGATTTGGGGGAAAAAGGAGCAGAAATTGAAAAATTTTGTTAGTAAAACACTGGAATTTTCTTAGGGAGTTCGGAAAATTAATGAGTAATTAATTAATTTTTCTCATTAAATTTTTTTTGAAAATTTGAATTTTTTTTTTCCAGAAAAAGAAGATGAACTTGGTTGAGAGTGGTAGAGAGTGATAGCTGGGGAAGTGCAAAAAAAAAAAAATTATAAAGCTCATTTTTGCCACCTTTGCGCCTGTCTTTGAGATTTTTCTCAGTGCTTTTTGTTTATTGGGTTATCAGGCTCACCAAATTTCCTTTTGGTTTTTCACAGAGAAGGGAGTTTAAGCTGCATAAATATGACTTTTATTTCACATGTAAATTAGTATTGGATTACCCAAGCTAATTACATGCGGGGGGCATTGTTTGTGCCATAATAGAAATTTTTTGAAATATGTTACAACTAATGGCCATTTGATTTAATTAATCTTTTGAATTCCAAAATTAATTAAAAGTTCAGCCCACAAGATAAGAAGATTCTGAAATTATTTAGAAGACTCTGGAGTTTCTGGAATATCTTAGGGAAAAAGATCAGTTTGGAAAAGAAGGCGTGTACATGAATTTATTGCCAAAGAAACGGAAGACTCTTGAATTGCTGGAGAATTAATTGGAGTAGCCTGCAAGTAAAGAAGCCTATAAAAGCAAGGGGAAGACACATATCATCGACATCTATGACAACATCTACTACATCTACATCAATTTATCAATACAGTTTCCCTTTTAAGTATTCAAACTGCCTCTTTTATTTACAAATTAGTTTTCATCTGCTTGAAATCTAATCAAATTGTGGTAAAGGAGATTGGGAATCCACAATTATCTGAAAAGAAGTCAGGTCTTATTTGAGGAATTTCTCCTCTGGCACGCACCCAAAACCAAAAATTGGAGAATATATATATATATATATATATATACATTATTGTTATTATTATTATTTTGGAGCTGAAATCTGATTCGGAATCGGCCCTGAACCTTTTAAGGTACGGTTTCAGTTCTGTTTCATCAACCATCGAACCGGATCCGTTCGGTTTTGAACAGTAGCCAGGCATACATAATCGATTATGAAAACTTGGTGGTGCCGAGAAACAAAATCTCCTTGACAATGGATGAGTCATGATTGATAACTTTCTAAAGAAACACATCATAACCTTTCTTTTTTGAATCAACATTAAACACGAACAGATTGTTTTTCATGACATTGATAAATGGATTTACCTTCTAGAGGAACTGTGGATCAATTTATGGTTTCTGGAGCTTGGAAGTGGGATTTGGATATTGTTTCTGACTTGTTTAATAGTTTATATCAGACCTTGATTAAATAGGTGCCTTTGAGTTTGCGATCCAATTTTGACTCATTATTTTGGAAATTTGATGCTAAAGGAGTCTTCATAGTCCGTAGTTACCACCGTCTAAGTATGGGTAATTTTGGTACAGCTGCCTCCAGTGTCTTTTTTTGGCAAAAATTATGGTATGGTCAAGTTCCTTCAAAAGTCAAACATATAGTTTGGAGGGCTATTGTGTCTTACCTCACTTTAGTGGATGTATTAATTCGAAGAAGAGTTGAGGTTAATCCTCAATGTCAACTTTGTCGTAAATTCCCTGAAAGCATTCTTCATGTGTTAGTTCTTTGTCCTTTTGCTTCTGTGTGCTGGCATTTATCTGGATTAATTGTTGGTTTTGCTGCTGTTACTTCCTTTATCGATTGGTTGGCTGCTACAGTTGATAATCTTAATAAGGAGGATGTGGCTAGGCTTTTGATTATCAATTGGGCTATTTGGCGAGCTCGTAATGATGTTGTGTGGAATGGCAGACTTTTCACTTCTAGTAAGGTTGTTAACGGTCTCAATTATTTCAGTGGGTTCAAGCGCAACATAAATATTCCCCTGTTTCTCCCTCTTCTCCATTCCAAGTCCAAGAATTGGCTTCTTTTTGTTGGTCGAAGCCTCCATCTAGTTCTTGAAAGCTAAATGTTGACATCGCTCTCTTTGCTTCTACCAAGAAGATGGGCATTGGATTGGTTTTATGTGATAAGGTTGGTTCTTTCACTGCTGCTAAGTCTGTTCTTTGCATGGGATGTCACGAAGTTCGGATTGCTAAGGCTCTTGGTGTGCGAAAGGCTTTGAGTTAGGTTAAACAAAACTACTAGTCTTCAATTAGTATTGAAACAAACTCATTAGTTGTCTGTCAAGCAGTTCTGCATAATTATGATGATATTTCTCCTTTCGATCAAATTTTTTCTGATTGTTTTAAGCTTATGTCTGATTTAGATAATGCTTCTTTGTGTTTTGTTCGTTGATCTGTGAATCAAGTAGCTCATCTCTTAGTTAGAGCCTGTGATTCTTTGTCAGGTTCAAAGTTTTGGGTGAAATTTCCCCAAACTTTATTGTTGATGTTCTTCATTCCGATTTGATGACTCAATGGTAGTTTTCCATTTCCTTTAAAAAAAAAATTTAACTTTCCATCATAGGATTCTTTTGCATTAAGCACTCTTCCTTAAATCAATTTTCAATGGAGCGAATATCATGTAAAATAAAAATAAAATTTGATGTATCTAATTAGTTTAATGTGACACCTTTTAAGGATGCCAAGCATACATTGTATGCATGTGACTAACACATAACATAATTATTTATGTCAAATTTTTAACTCAAAAATTTTACATATGTAACACATATCACACAGCTTCAAGCAATTCACATTTTTCTTTATATTATACATATACAATGCTCTAGCCTTAATACAAGATGTGAAAGTTAACTAAGCATAAGACGCTCAAGAAAACTGAGGACGACCTCCTGTTGACCCACCTGACACAATTCTAGTGCAATTGATGCAATTGTTCCTTTAAGACAGACTACAGTTCTTCTAGTCCTGAAAAATAATGCAGAGGAGTGAGCCTGCAACTCAGTAAATAATAACATAATATTCTATGAAAAATAACACTCTCAGTCATGTAATATTATCAAGTATCAATCCATTCCATGT
>CATIWM010408146.1:0-14816 GCA_949671775.1 Mallotus repandus | reverse complement strand
TATGTATGCATGACATGTAAAAATATATTATTGGCATCCATATTTTAAATAAATGTGAATTTTCATATGCTATTTTGCATTCATTAATTATTATTATTATTATCACATTATTATTATTATTATTATTATTATTATTATTATTATTATATATATATATAAATGTCATCATTATTTGTGTATTTTGGATGCCGTACATATTTTATATAATTTTAGTACTTTATTTAATATGAAATATTTATTTATTTCGAATAAAATATTTTTGGAGGATAGCCGTAGAACGTGCCACCTAGTGGGTTACACTAGGATTGTTGTGCAATAGTACGTTAGATGCTAGGAAATGATTTATTAATTGATGATTAAATGATATATTGAGAATTTTGGTTGAGAAGCGTGACTGCTGTAGCTCGGTTGACCTAGTGTCTCGGGGCCAATCATGCCGACAGTGAGACTGCAAAAGCTCGGTTGACTCAGTGTCTCGGGGCCAGTCCACTATCAATTTGGAAAAGAGAAATATTTTGGTATTTAAGTGAGCCTGATGGCAAGTAAGGATTATGTGATTTGAGGATGCGAACTTTTAGGGTTCTGCTCTAATCATCCAGCAAAATAAATCTTGAAAAATATTTTTAAACATCTGTGTGGACTGTATGTATATTTATATAAATATAAATATAAAAATATTATTATTGATGCTTGTGTGTACGTGCATTAGGTTACATGCATATATATAATAATGATTCACTCAGTGAGGTCTGACCGCCCTCAATTATTTTTTTCAGGATCCTTATAGCCAGACCTCGTATAGTAGTTCTCTTCGTCAGGCTCTTTCTTCTCCGGTTGGTTTATGTGAATAACAGACTATCATTTCTTGTATTATTTAAAAGCTGCAGTAGTAGTATGTATTTGTTATAGTACGTTATAATGATTTTTGACTGAAGTTATGTACCTGTTTGTTATAAAATATTTTATTGAGATATTAATATTGGAGAATTTCTTTATATTATTAAAGTTTTAATTCTGAGGTATTTTTATATGTATGTTGAATGTTTAAATTGTGTTTAAGGCTTGCTACGGATTATGGATTAGTGTGAATTCGCGTTCCCTAGCGCCGGTCATGACTCCCGTGTTTGGGTCGTGACAAAGTTGGTATCAGACCTTAGGATTAGTATTGTGGACCTAGGTTGCTAGAGTTGAATTTTCTTTGAAACTACTGTGGCGATTAAGTTCGATTATGTCTTTGAAAAGTCTTTGTTGTTTTTAGTTTTCTGCATAACTGTTAAGGTGTCTGTTGTTGTCTGAGCTTTTGCTTGTTTTTTTCTTTTCAGAATAAGGCGAGCATGAGTTGCTCCACTGGTCGATGAGGCGGATAATAGTGAGTCTTATCAGGATGAGGTTCAAGACCCCTGAGTTGCCAGTTCGGCGAAGGGGTAGAGGTAGAGGTAGACGTAGAAGAGCGGCAGGTCGCAGTAGGCAAAGAGAGCTGCTGGATGAGGAACTTGCAGACTAGGAATTTGTCAAAGCTGCCTTTGCACCTGGACTTCAGCAGGGTGCAACAGTTATGCCCCAGGCCATACCAGCTATGCAGCCTCCACTTCAGCAGGGTATGTCAGACCTAGAGGCAGCAATGTTTTATGCCAGGGTCGATAGGATATTATTTAAGGATATTGATCATCGAGTTATCAGTTGAGGGGTCAGCACTGGATTGGTTCGTTTAGGTCATCTAGCCTCATATGATGACATTTACCTGGGCTCAGTTTAGAGAGAGGTTCATGAGACGCTTTTGCCCAGAGCCTTTATGGATGAGTTACAGACTCCGGCTAATGAACATTTCCAGAGGCGACAGGTTAGTAGAGGAGTACACGAGAGAGTTTCTAAGACTTGGTTAGTATGCTGAGGACTTGATGAGAGACCAGTATTTCGTAGTCACTACCTACGTCATTGGAATGAGTTTTGCATTCGTTAGGATGCTGACTACAAGCTAACTCTTGAGTCTGTGATAGAGTTGGCCAAGGAGATAGAGCTCAGATTGATCAGGAAAGGAGCTATGCCTAATTATTATCAGATAGGAGGTGTTCATGTAAGAGGATCTCAGAGCACTCCGTACACTACATTTCAGATTGGCTCTAGTAGCCAGCAGAGAGGATTTGCTTAGCAGGGCTTGAGACCTCAGCAGAGATTTCATAAGAGTAGCAGGCATGTCGTAGTAGAGCTCGCAAACCAGTTATATTTGGTTCTGGTGCTACCAGTAGTAGAGCGGCCAGAGTTCTGGTTATGGCAGCACAGGATCTACAACCAGTGCTTACCAGATGTGCGGCAGAGTCCATCAGGGATAGTGTTACATGGCTCTAAGGGCATGTTTTTGATACGGACAAACGGGACATTTTGCTAGAGTATGCCCTCATTCTAGTTATCAATAGCAGTTTCTGCAGCATTCCACTGCCAGTGCAGCTCCAGCTCCTTATCAGCTGCACCAGCTCAGTATCAGAGTACCCCACATTTGTGGCCCAACAAGGGCAAGGTAGAGGTAGTGCGAGAGGCTTTGGTCAGGCTTCCACCAACCAGTAGGGAGGCTGAGGACATGCCAGAGTCTTCACTCTTACCTAGCAAGAGGCTTAGGCATCCAATGCCATTGTCGCAGGTACCTCCCTGTATTTTTCTTTGACGCTAGAGTCTTGTTTGATCCAGGTGCTACTCATTCTTTCGTGTCCGCTGTTTTTACGTCGAAGTCAGGTTGGTAAGCCACGAGGATGGTAGTTCCTTTATCGGTTGCCACACCTCTAAGTGACTCATTGGACACTGATGTTATACTTCCTGGGTCTCCGGTGTTGGTATAGGGAAAAGAATTGTCAGTGGACTTGGTGTTGCTGGATGTGATCCTTGGAATGGATTGGTTATCTCAACACTATGCCATTATTGATTGTTTGAGTAAAGAGGTGATTTTTAAAATTTTGAATGATGAACAATTTAAGTTTATGGGTGATAAGAGTTCTACACCATAGAATCTTATCTCCACCATCACGGCTAGGAAGATGCTGAGAAAAGGATGTTAGGGATACTTGGCATTAGTCAGGGATACTAGATAGGAGAAGACATCCATCTCAGATATTCCAATAGCATGTGAGTTTCTAGATGTCTTTCCTGATGAGTTGTTAGGTTTACCACCTCACAGGGAGATTGAATTCTGTATTGATGTGGTCCCAGGCACAACTCCTATCTCTATACCGCCTTATAGGATGGCTCCTGCAGAGTTAAAAGAGTTAAAGGAGCAGTTGTAAGATTTGTTGGACAAGAGTTTCATTAGACCTAATGTTTCTCTTTATGGTGTACCAGTCCTGTTTGTGAAGAAAAAGGATGGTACACTTAGACTGTGCATTAATTATAGAGAGCTGAACAAGGTGATAGTTAAGAACAAGTATCCTCTTCCAAGGATAGATGATTTGTTCGATCAGCTTCAGGGTGCACAGTTCTTCTCCAAGATAGACTTGAGGTCAGGTTATCATCAGTTACGATCAGTGAAGCTGACATTTCTAAAATGGCATTCCGTACTAGATATGGCCACTATGAGTTTCTGGTGATGTCCTTCAGGTTAACTAATGCACCAGCTGCTTTCATGGATCTAATGAATAGAGTATTCGGACCATTTGTGGATCAGTTTGTAGTAGTGTTCATTGATGATATACTGGCATATTTGAAGAGTATGGAAGAGCACATATATCGCTTAAGGATAGTACTACAGACACTGAGATAACATCAGCTTTATGCTAAATTCTCAAAGTGTGATTTCTAGTTGGAGAGTGTAGCATTCCTTAGACATGTAGTGTCTAAGGATGGTATTCAGGTTGATCCACAGAAGATTGAGGCAGTATCTGAGTGGCCTAGACCGACAACAGTCATTGAGATTCAAAGATTCTTGGGTTTGGCTGGGTACTATAAGCGATTTGTTCAGGATTTCTAGAGACTTACAGCACCTATGACCCGCCTAACTTAGAAGAATATGAAGTTTGTGTGGTTATACACTTGTGAGAACAATTTTCAGTTTCTGAAGGAGAAGTTGACCATAGCTCCAGTGTTAACTTTGCATAATGGAGAGGATAAGTTCATTGTGCATTGTGATGCTTCCAGAGTTGGCCTAGGTTGTGTGTTGATGCAGAATGGTAGGGTGGTAGCTTATGCTTCCAGACAATTAAAGAAGCATGAACAGAATTATCCTACTCATGATCTAGAGATGGCCGTAGTGATCTTTGCTCTCAAGATCTGGAGACATTATTTATACGGGGTAACTTGTGAGATTTACACTGATTATAAGAGTTTGAAGTATATCTTCCAGCAGAGAGATATGAACTTGAGGCAAAGGTGATGGTTAGAACTTCTAAAGGATTATGAGAGTGATATTCTGTACCATCCAGGCAAGGCTAATGTGGTAGCAGATGCCTTGAGTAGAAAGTCCTCGGGTAGTCTTGCTCACATTAGTGTGGAGAGAAGACTTTTGATTCAAGAGATGCATCAGTTAGTGGATCAAGGATTGATGATGAAGATAAGCAGATCAGGTGGACTGCTAGCTCAATTTAGAATAAAATCAGTGTTGAGGGATAGGATCAAGGTAACTCAGAGCCGAGATCCTTTTCTGGTAGAGCTTGTGGAGAAGATTCGTGAGGGGATATTCACTGATTTTAACCTTGATGATGAAGGTGTTTTATGGATTAGTGGACGATTGTTTGTTCCTGATGTGGATAATTTGAGAGAAGAGATCCTAGAAGAAGCTCATTATGCAGCCTACAATGTACATCCAGGTGCTACTAAGATGTACCATTGTATAAAGGATCTTTATTGGTGGGATGGATTAAAGAAGGATGTAGCTGATTTTGTATTTAAGTGTTTGATTTGTCAGCAAGTGAAAGCTGAGCATCAGAAACCTTTTGGGAAGCTTAGGCCTCTTCCAATTCCTGAGTGGAAATAGGAGAGAGTCACTACGGAATTTGTGACAAGGTTGCCTCGTTCAAGAAATGGATACGATTCCATTTGGGTGATGATGGATAGGCTAACCAAATCAGCTCATTTTATGCCAGTTAAAGCTACTTATCCTGTGGCTAAATTGGCTAGATTATACGTCAAGCATATTATGTGCCTTCATGGAGTGCCTATTTCCATTATTTCTGATAGAGGTTCTGTTTTTACCTCTCAATTTTGGTAGAAGTTGCAGGAAGTAATGGGCACTAGACTTGATTTTAGTACTGCTTTTCACCCTTAGACAGATGGTCAATCTGAGAGGATGATCCAGACACTTGAGGATATGTTGAGAATGTGTGTAATGGATCTTGGAGGCAGTTGGGATGATCATTTGCCATTGGTAGAGTTTGCTTATAATAATAACTACCATAGCAGTATTGGGATGGCACCATATGAAGCTTTGTATGTAAGGAACTGTAGGACTCCTCTGTGTTAGGATGAGATTGGGAAAAAAGAGCTAACTGGACCAGAAATGATCCAAGATGCATCTGAGAAAGTTGCTTTGATCAAAAGGAGGTTGGAAACATCAGCTAGTAAGAGCTATGCGGATCCGAAGGGCAAAGATGTGGAATTTCAGGTTGGGGACTATGTATTTTTGAAGCTGTCACCTATGAAGGGTGTTATGAGATTTGGTAAGAAAGGAAAGTTGGCACTGAGATACATAGGGCCTTTTGAGATTCTGGAGAGAGTTGACATGGTTGCCTATCGGTTGGCTTTGCCTTCGAATTTATCGCAAGTGCATCTAGTGTTCCACATTTCTAGGCTCAAGAAGTATATTTCAGATCCTTCGCACGTGTTGCAGCCTCAGAGCATGGAAGTGAATGAAGATCTGACGTACGAGGAGGAACCAGTTGCGATTGGTGATTATCAAGTTTGCCAGTTGCGTTCGAAGCAGATTTTGATGGTCAAAGTGTTGTGGAGGAACAACAATGTGGAGGAGCACACATGGGAGACTGAGGCTGAGATGCGGGTGGCTTACCCTTACCTCTTTTCTCGATGAATTTGTGTTTTTAGTTTTATATTTAAAATTCGAGGATGAATTTTTGTAAGGGGGGAAGATTGTTATAACCTGAATTTTCAAAAATTATAAAATTAAATTTTAGGATTTGCAGTGTTAATAAATATTTTATTAATTTTGATATTTGATTATTAGTGAAATTTAATTTAAGTTTTGGTGTTGAATGTTATTTTAATTTTATTGACTTAGTGTATTTTAATACATTTAAAAAAAAAATTAAGTGTGTAAATATATATATGTATTTTAGAGGACATAATAAAAATTAGAGATATTTTATAATTAAATTATTTTTAATTTTTCCTTTTATAAAAAAAAAAACAGAAAAAAATGGTTTCTTCTTCTTCTTTTTCTTCTTCTTTGCATTTTCTTTCCTTCTTTCTTCCGGCCAGCCACCACCCCTGTCATCACCACCACCAGTAGCGCTAATCACCGCCACGTCGCCACTCAGTCCTCCACCTCCAGCCAATTGCCTTCTCTTCTTCCTTCCCATTATTTTTTCTTTTCTTTTCTCTCTCGTAGGAACTTTAACTACTCACCGGCAACTTTTCCGGCCACCTCAACCGGCGATGTTGGTCTCTTTTGGAAGCCCATCCTTCGGGCTTCTCAAATCTTCAAACCGTTTCGAGTTTCGACTCCGGTAACTACTCCATTTGTTAATAATTCAATTTTTAGTATTTTAAGTTTCTGTTAATAATTCGATTTTTAATATTTTGAGTTTTTGGTTAATTTGAGCTTGAATTTGATTTTATTTGATATAATTTCTTTGAGACTGATTGTTTTAGAGATTGTGAGATATCTAAAGATGATTTTTATTTACTTTTCTGAAAATCTTGAATTTTTCCAAGTTCAGGTTACTGTTCATGGTACTGTTCCGAACAATCCTGAGTCGGAAAATTTTTATATTTTTAATAAATTTTTTGTTGTATTTTGAAAAAGCTTTATGAAGAAAGTTTATTGAAATCATATGTAGAATTTTTATTATGAATTTTGGAAGATTTATGTGAAAAATAAATTTTTGGAAAAATTAGTATAAATGAGTAATTTTTATATTTTAGTTGAGATTATTGTTAATTATTATGTTTTGGACAGTTTTTGAATAATAAATAGTATTAAAATAATTTTTATGAATTATTTACTATTTTTAGCTAATTATTAGTAAATTCCTGAAAATTATTGGAACTTAGTAAATTAATTGATTTTAATTGAAATTGTTGTTAATTATTTAGTTTTAGAATATTTTTTACTAATAAAGGTATGAAAAATAATTTTTATAGTTATTTTCAATTAATTGTTAATTAGTGATAATTTTAGAAAAATATATATGGAAAATAAACTTATTTGTTATTTTTTAAGCTAAATGAGTATTTTATTATTTTTATGATATTAATAAGTGATTTTAATAATTATTTACAATTTATGCTAATTTAAGATTAAAATGGAATTTTATTCAATTTATGAATTTTATTAGCAAAATATTATTAAAAATAGAATATTATCATTTATTTGGAAAATATATGTTTTTAATATTTTTATGAAATATTTTGGTGATTTGAGAAATTAGTATATTGTTTTATTGATTGTGAATTGTATTGGTTCTCAGTTGGGCAATGATTGTAGTTCGGCGGCCCAACCCGAGAAGTTGAATTATGAATCTTTTAGAAGTGTATTTGCGTGCAGGATCGGCTCTTAAGTTTTGAGTCTTAGTCGAGTTGGGTCATAGATTGAGTAATTCTTTAGAAATCTCTAAAGTATAAAATTAGAAATTTATTTCTAATTATTTATTTATTATTATTTTCTTTTATCTGCACCGCGAGTGAGGCCTTCCGAACCGGAGTAGAGGAGCGGACACCTGTGAGTTATTATTATATGTATGCATGACATGTAGAAATATATTATTGGCATCCATGTTTTAAATAAATGTGAATTTCCATATGCTATATTGCGTTCATTTTAATTATTGTTATTATCGCATTATTATATATATATATATATATATATATATATATATATATAATGCCATCATTATTTATGTATTTTGGATGCCGTGCATATTTCATATAATTTCAGTACTTTATTTAATATGAAATATTTATTTATTTCGAATAAATATTTTTGGAGGATAGCCGTAGAACGTGTCACCTAGTGGGTTACACTAGGACTGTTGCACAATAGTGCGTTAGATGCTAAAAATTATTTATTGATTGATGATTAAATGATATATTGAGAATTTTGATTGAAAAGCGTGACTGCTGTGGCTCGAGGCCAATCATGCCGGCAGTGAAACTGCGGGAGCTCGGTTGACTCAGTGTTTCGGGACCAGTCCACTGTCAATTAGGAAAAGAGAAATATTTTGGTATTTAAGTGAGTCTGATGGCAAGTAAGGATTATGTGATTTGAGAATGCGAACTTTTAGGATTCTGCTCCGGTCCTCCAGTAAAATAAATCTTGAAAAATATTTTCAAGTATCTGTGTGGACTGTAAGTATATTTATATAAATATAAATATATGAATATTATTATTGATGCTTGTGTGTATGTGCATTAGGTTACATGCATATATATAATAATGATTCATAAAGTGAGGTCTGACCCCCCTCAATTATTTTTTCAGGATCCTTGTAGTCAGACCTCCTATAGTAGTTCTCTTTGCCAGACTCTTTCTTCTCCGGTTGGTTTTTGTAAATTATAGACTATCCTTTTTCGTATTAGTTAGACGTTGCAGTAGTAGTATGTATTTGTTGTAGTACGTTATAATGATTTTTTATTGAAGTTATGTACCTATCTGTTGTAAAATATTTTATTGAGATTAATATTGGAGAATTTTTGTATATTATTAAAGTTTTAATTCTGAGGTATTTTTATATGTATGTTGAATTTTTAAATTATGTTTAAGGCTTGCTACGGGTTCCGAATTCGTGTGATCGTTTCCTAGCGCCGGTCATGACTCCTAGGTTTGTGCCGTGATTAAAATTATTTCCAAAAGAAACAAAATATTATTTATATTTTTTAATAATATGGTGTCAATGATCTATTATGACTTTATATAATTATGGGGAATAAAGTGGACATATATATATATATATATATAGGAAGAATTGTAAAATGGTGTTCGAACTTTTTAATTTTTACTATTTTGGTGGTTCAATTTTTTTTAATCGAGTGTTTAAACTCTCTAATATGGTATCATTTAAGTGGTTTTGACCGATATCCAGTGGCCGGAGCACACAGTCAGCACATATGGCTCTTGCTTATTGCCAGGAAGAGAGCCATTGTAAGGAACCCAAATTTTTAATTATTAAATATTAAATGTGGATTATTAAGTTTAATTATTATTCTATTTAATTAGTGTTGAATGAGTATTTCAGAAAATTTTATAATTATTAAAAATTATATATATATATATATATATATATATATTGGTGTGGGTGAATAAAGTGGGAGAATATTTTATTTTAAAACATTGTATGTGTACCATGTACTTTGTATACAAAATAATAAAAAAAAAAGTACGTGTACTTCATATATATATATATATATATATATATATTTGGATATATATATTTAAATAAAAAGAGAAGATATTTTAATTTTAAAATATTAAAATTGTACTATTCTACTTTAGTTTAAAAAAAATGTGCATAGCACAAATTTTTCCCTCCCCTTTTCTTTTTCCCCTCTCTTTCCTTTCCTTCTTCTCTTCCTCACCTCCACACCCACCGACATCACCACTGCCACCATCACTACCATAACCACCATGTCGCTGTCGTCACCCTTGAACTGACGTCTCCAGCAACCGACCAACCACTAGCAGTCCTCCTATTCCCATTTTTCTTGTGTTGGCCGAATTTGGAGAAGACCACTGGAGACGATTCCGGCGACGACGGGAGCCAAGATTGGTCTCGTTTGGAAGCTCTTCTTCCGGGCTTCTCAAATCCTCAAACTGTTTCGAGTTTCAACTCCGGTAACTACTCCGTTTTTGAATAATTCAATTTTTAGTATTTTGAGTATTTGGTTAGATTAAGCTTGAATTTGAATTATTCAGCAATAGTTGCTTTGAGATTAATTGTTGTAGAGGTTGTGAGCTATCAAAATATAATTTTTATTTATTTTTCTTAAAATTTTGAAATTCCCAAGCCTCGGTTACTGTTCATGACACTGTTCCAAGTTCAGGTAATTTTATAATTTTAATAAATTCTATTAATTATTTTGAGCAAACTTCGTGAAGGAAGTTTATTAAAATTATGTGTAGAATTTTTATTATAAATTTTTGAAGGTTTATGTGAGAATTTTTGGAAAAATTAGTATAAATTAGTAATTTTTATATTTTAGTCAAAATTATTATGTTCTGGACAGTTTTTGAGAAATAAATAGTATTAAAATAATTTTTATGAATTATTTTCTATTTTTAGCTAATTATTAGTAATTTCCGGAAAAATATATGAATAATAATTTTAATTATTATTTTTAAGCTTAAATGAGTTTTTTGTTATGTCTATTATATATTTGAGCAATTTAAATAATTATTTGTAATTAATGCTATTTAATTGCAAAAAAATTGGAAGAATGGATTTTATTAATATAATTTAATTATAAATTAGGATTTTATTATTTATTTTGAAAATAAATATTTTTTGTGCTTTAATTATGTAAATAGATTGAATTGTGGTATTTAATTTAATTTTTGTAGTTTATGTCTAAATATGTATTTTTGGAAAATTGTTGGAATTTAGTAAATTATTTGATTTTAATTGAAATTGTTGTTAATTATTCTGTTTTAGACTATTTTTGGATTAATAAAAGTATGAAGAATAATTTTTAATATTATTTCCAATTATTAGTTAATTTGTGATAGTTTTGGAATAAAATACAAGTAATAAATTTATTTATTATTTTTTAGTTTAATGGGCATTTTATTATTTTTATGATGTTAATAACCGATTTTAATAATTTATTTGAAATTTATGCTCATTTAATTCTAAAATGGAAATTTTATTCCATTTATGGATTTATTAGCAAAAATATTATTTAAAAACTAGAATTTTATTATTTATTTAGAAAATAAAGGTTTTTAATTTTTTTATGAGATATTTTGGTGATTTGAGAAATTATTATATTTTTATATATATATTGTGATGTTAATTTTCGGTTGGGCGTAATTAGTAGTTCAGGGGCCCAACCCAAAATGTTGAGCATCGAAATATTTTGAAGTATGTTTGCGTGCAGTACAGAGAAGCGCATTAGACCGGTGAGTTATTATTATATGTATGCATTGCATGTAGAAAAATATTATTAGCATTCATGTTTTAATTAAATGTGACATTTAACATGGTGTATTGCATTTATTTTTAATTATTGTTATTATTGTATTATTTTATATGTGTTTTATATATATAAATGCAATTCTTATTTATGAATTTTGATGCCGTTCATATTTTTATATGATTGCAATATTTTTTTTATTATATTGATTTGGAGGATTGCCGTAGAATGTGCTACCTAGTGGGTTACACTAGGACTGTTGCGCAACAGTATGCTAGATGCTAAGTTATGATATAATGATTGATGTGTAAAATGATTAAATAATTTCTTGAGATTTGTGGTTTGAGAATGATATGGCTGCAGGAGTTCGATGGACCTTTCAGGGTCTCGACGCCAGTCATACTAGTAGTGAGACTGCTGAAGCTCAGTTGACTTAGTGTCTCGGGGCCAGTCTTATCGGTGGCGAGACTGCTGAAGCTCGGTTGACTTAGAGTCTCGGGGCCAATCCACTACCAAATTGAAAAAGAGAAATATTATTGGATTTAAGTGAGCTTGATGACTAGTAAGGTTTAGTATTGAGGTTCCGGACATTCTTAAGGTTCTGTTCCGATCCTCCACTTGTTTGCATCTCCTGTGTTTATATGAAAAGTGTTTTTGAGCATTTGCCTGAAATGTGTGCATAAATTAAATAAATATAAATATAAATATATTATATTGATGTTTGGTTGCCTGTATGCTTAGGTTGCATGTATATATATAATAATAATTCACTCAGTGAGGTCTGACCCCCTCAATTATTTTTCAGCATTCTTCTTGTCAGACCTTTCTTAGTATTACTCTACGCCGGACTCTTTCCTCCCCAGCTGACTTGTAAAAATTTTTAATTTGAACTTTCTGATAACTGTAGATACTACAGTAGTAGTATATATTTGTTGTAGTACATTATTAGTAGTGACTGACATAATATATTTGAATGTTTATAAAATATTTTATTTATATATTGTTTATGGGGATTTCATTATGTTATTAAAAGTTTTAAATTTTGAGGTATATTTGTATGAGTTTTATATTTTAGGCTTGCTATGGGTTCCAAATTAGTATGAATTTCCGTTTTCTAGCGCCGGTCATAACTCTCAGATTTGGGTTGTGACACATTTCTTTACTCATTTTTGTGTAAATGAACATGGCAAACCTATTTTTGAGTCTGCCATGTTCACTTGAACCTATTTTAGATTTTTTTTTAATTTTAAATTATATTATTAATTTTTAAGATATTTAATTTAGTTCAATTTCTAATTGTATAGATATAATTTTTTTTAACAATTTAGTCTAAAATATTTTTCTTAATATATATATATATATAACAAATAAATATAATATATTCTAAAAAATTATAAATTAAATTTAAATAATTTTATATAAAATAACATTCATCGCAAATAACATTTTCAATTAAACATTAAAACTACATTAGATTAAACATTAAAACAAATTTAGAACTAAACAGGCTATATTATTAGCGGATGTAATATGTAATTTTTAATTAAGTATTAAATATGACGTTATATAATTAAAAAATTATTAAGTTATTAATTTAATATTATTTGATCAATACCAAAATATAATACCAAAATATATTATTAGTGGATGTATTTTTTGAAAGAATATAAATATATGTGTAATATAGTAAATATTTAAATATTATAATATGAAATATAAAATAGAATATATAAATAATATTTCTTAAGTGTTAAAAATAGTATAATAATTTAGAAAAATTTTACTGTAAAAGTTATATTTTAATATAAATTTAACACTATTTTAATATTGATGGTTGGAAATGAACTTATAGAGTTTCAAAAAAAAAATCCATCGTTGTAGCTTTTAATATTTTTTTGAACAATTATAGCTTTTAATATTGAGTCCTTACTAATTTTTTTGAACGATGAGTCCATACTATTTTCATATGATTAATTTGTGCATCGATTTGTCAATAGACTCAGAGGGCCTTTGTGTGGTTCAAATCAAATCTCAGCAGTCGGCATCTTGGTTTAAGCGCAAAGCCTTTCAAACGAATTAAATAGATAGGGAGTTTTCCCATCATTATGATTGCAAATCTCCGTCAACTTTTAGTATACATACATGATCGTTATATATCTTTTTTTTTTCTTCGCATCAAAATAATATCTAACCTAGTTCGTTTCATTCTTAGTTATTTTCACA
Source organism: Mallotus repandus (assembly GCA_949671775.1). Lineage (NCBI taxonomy): Eukaryota > Viridiplantae > Streptophyta > Magnoliopsida > Malpighiales > Euphorbiaceae > Mallotus > Mallotus repandus. Next base: position 1,313 of record CATIWM010408146.1, on the reverse strand, counting down.
CTTTTATAGCATAAAAAATTTTTGTGATTACAAAATCCACATTTTACCTTGTTAATATTATAAAATTATTATTTTTTTATTTAATTTACAAAAGATTAAAACAATATCAAGATATCTATTTAATTTAATTTAATTTGGTTGAAAATTAATAATTTTCAGTTTAATAATTTTTATATAATTCAATATTTTCTACATCTCATATTTAGTCTAAAAAACTTAATATATAAGCAAATTTTTAATTTTTATATGTGTAACATTTTTAGAGGATGAACTTGAAAGCCTATTCGAGAATGGAGCAACTCTTTTCTCTTATTTTTTTTAGATCAACGGTGATTTTTTATTATTTTCCTCTATTTGATTTGTTTTATTTTATTTTTTTCTCATTCAATAAATATATATTTTTTATCTGTTTTTTTGTTGGATTCTTTTGATTCTTATCTTTTGTGAGATTTGGCTATTCACCGTTTTTGTTGACATTTTTTACAATCAAACTTGATTAAAGACCAAAAAAAATAGTTTATGACTAATTGAAACCCTTGAAGGATATAGAAGTTGGACATAGAAAGAGCTCTTATTTTTTTTCCGTAAGCATTGCATAATTCTAATTTTTTGTTTTTAACAAGAGCATTGTTTAATTCAAGTCAACATCCGTGGCAAACTTATATTAAGAAGAAGAGGAAGGAAAAGAAAATGAAAATAGTAAAGCTTTTTAATTATTGTGTGCCTGCACTAACTTCTGCTTCTGCATGGCATTAATCAAAAGAGAAAGTAGGCGATGAGTGACCATTCATTGAGGAGAAAAATCCTTTTTTTTTTTTTTTGGAAACTGAAAAATCTTCTAATCCTTCGAAGACAAGTAACTTCCATATTAATTAACTATCTTCTACAGGAAACCTTAATGACGTGACATTAAATAAAAACAATTTATTATATATTTTGCCTTCTTCTGCCACTTCCAAACAAAGAGCTACACATTTTATTTCTTTTTTTTATAGGGTTTGAGATTTTAAGGTCATGGGACCTCTGTCTCAGCCAACTTAATTAGATATTTTATTTTTTTATAATATAGATATATGAAAGAATTGTTATTTTTTTTTGTGATTTAGTCTAATACATTATTTTATTTTTAATATTTGAAAAAATATTTATTTATCCTTTACATTTGTAATTCGTGTACAATTTCATTTCCGATAGAGGGACTAACAAGTATTAACTGTTGTAAATGTCAGAAATAAATAAATATATATATTTTTAAAGATATTAGTGTAATAGCTCAAAATATAGAAGAAAAATAGCAATTATCCCTATATATA
>CATIWM010408137.1:0-11850 GCA_949671775.1 Mallotus repandus | reverse complement strand
TGATAATATCACATGCTGATGTGTTATGTTTTCATAGGATATTATATTGTTCGTTTACTGAGTTGCAGGCTCACCCCTCTGCATTATTTTTCAGGATTAAAAGAAATTAGTCGGTAAAGAAGAAATATTTGCATCAGATATACTAGCATTGTGTCAGGTGGGTCAGCAGGAGGTCGTCCTCAGTTGTTCTTAAACGTCGCATGTTAGAGAATTTTCATATCTTGTATTAAGACTAGTGCATTGTATATGTATAATATAAAGAAAGATGTGAACTGCTTGAAGTTGTGTGTTTGCTAGTGTGTAATGTGTGTTACATATGTGGAATTGTGAGCAATAAATTTGATAATAAATAAATATGTTATGTGTTAGTCACATGCATACAATGTATGCTTGGCATCCTTAACAGGTGTCACATCCTCTTTTGTCTCAAAAATTCAATCTTCATTTTTTCCTTCTTTCATGGTTATGATGAATCTGTTATGGTCATAACAAGGCTGCAGACTTAATAGAGTCAAAGTGCTAACTTTTCAAAGCTTGACATGTGTAGTTATGATCATAATACTTTTGTCACTACTTATGCTTTTACTAATTGTTGCAAATTTAGTAAACCTAAATATAAACACTTAAGCACACAAATTAAATATAATTTTACTTAATTACTTGTAACTATAAAAAAATGATTGTTTTAACCCTCAAGGTTTAACAAGGGGCATAGAAAGAAATTTGAGCAAATAATGCATAGAAAGATAGTCCCCAATATATATATGAGTGTTTCATCTTTGAGGGAAATTGAATTGTTAAATGAAGTCACCATAAATGTGAATAGGATGGGTTGGAGTGATTTTGTGATGATGCAAAGCCCTACCTATATGAGAGTAACATGTGATTTTCTCTCTTCTTTTGACTTTGATAAGCATACTTTAATGTTATCATTTTGACTAGGAAATGAAGAACAACAACTAGAGTTGTTTAAGCTCAATGATGTATTTAATTTTCCTAAGAATAATAATACTAACGTTGAGTATGATAGAGATGCTTTTTGGAGAAAAATTACAGGGGAAAAGGGGTTTTCTGTGAACCTAGGTCACTGAAAGAGTCTCGTATTTGATTGCTAGCCTTGAAATATTTGCATAGGCTCATGTCCCATTCTATATTTCCAAGGAAAGAAGGATATTCTATGGCTTCAACTACTGAACTCAACATCTTATACTGTATGGTTAATGATAAGAAGTTGGATATTTGTCATGTTATTGTAGTGAAATTAAGGGATGTGGCTACAAAAATAATAAAGGCTATCAAAGTAGGTGGATTGGTCACCAAGATAGGTACCTATCTAGGCTTTGACAATGAAAACATGCCCTTTGATAAGGTAAAAAGTCATTCTTTGATTGATACCTACATGGTTGAGGCTATGGGTTTGGTTAGGAAGGATCTTAGAGGGAGAACAATTCTTATTCAACTCGTTGCCTATTATCAAATGGAACCGAATAAGGAGGAAGAAGAAGCACAACATTCTAATTTGAATGATGTGATGCAGAGGTTGGATGATTTATTCATAATGAACCACAAGATGAAGAAGAAGAGTCCTCATCCGAGGAAGAAGGAGATGAATGAACAAGCTTCATTGAAAATCATTTCTTTTGTTACTTTTGAACAATGGTAGTTTTTATAAGTTATATTTATTTTGAACAATGGTGTGTTAGTGTGTTTCATTTGATGTTTGAATTGGTTTGTTTAGGTTTGTTTATGTTTTTGAATGTTTGGGATATTTCATCTTTAATTTAGTTGTTTGCTTTGGATTTTCTAATTAATTCTTCCTTTATTTTTTACTCAATATAGTGTCTGATGATAATGATATGTTAATAGGTAAGTACAATACATTTGAAAAATTGACACGGGTACGACCATGCAATATACGCACAACCATGCATCTATAGAACTCACCAAGTTTAACACAAGCACGGCCGTGAATCTAGATACCCACAGTCGTGCACTAATGAAACAAAAACAAGCACACAGGCACGGTCATGCGCATCAAGGCGCATAACTGTGTGACCTGTTGAAAATAACTACTTCAAAATTTTGTTAAATTTTGTGTTATTTTCCTACGACAATTAGGACATTGTTTGCTTTAATTGTGGGGGAAGGAATTAATTTTTGAAATTCAAATTTTTCTCAGCTTTTTAAATTTTTAAGTTTTTATTTTCCTTTATTTTGTTTTGTTTCCTTATCCAATTAGGTTTCTAAGTTAACTTAAATTCACATTCAATTTTAATTTATTTTAGATAATTTTATTTTATTTTATTTTGTAAATACGTTTATTTTTTCTGTTAGGAATATATCTTCCCTTTATTTTCAAAAAATTTAAATTTACTTTTCCTTATTCTATTTAGTTTTCTTCCTAATTTAAATCTCCATATTCTCATATTCTTTACAATTCCAATTATTTTCTGCAATTTCAGTTATTTTCTTTATTCTTTTACAATTTTAACATGTGATTTTTATGGCTAGAACAAAAAATCACTCACCACGTGCAAGGGGGAAGAAGCTCAATGATAATAATGGTAAGCTTAAAGACATAATAGTTTATTATGAAGCTTTCTTTCCTATTTACACTGAAGAGGAAGGGAAAAGGTTCGTTCTTTGGTAAAAGGAAATTTAGCATGCCTAAATACTTTGAGAATAATGTGTTGATTGATATAGGGTTAAAGAATACTATAGATATCTTTTGTGAAAGAATGAGTTAGTCTAAATTTTGTTGCAGCACAATATGATGTATTCTTTGAGCTAAATATTGATTTTTACACTATATTAAAGATTTTAGATTAAATCAAAAATTTTTTTCTTGTAGATTTTTTAGGAAAGATACTATATTGACTCTAAACTCATGTCTAACATCTGAGGGAGGTATTTTTCAACCTACAATAAATTATATTATGAGTAGTTTTTGGCATGAAATCACTGGTATGGATAGCATTTATGAGGGACAAGTGATGACCATTGGGTTAATTCAAAATCACTCATATTTGTTGATGCATAAGTTCATGTAACATTCAATTTTTGAGAGAAGGGAAAGTATTAAAGTATCTCTCGATGAGCCATTTATGTTGTGGTGTTTGTTTACTAACACAAAAGTGTGTAACACATTTTTTTCGTTCCATGTGGCGTGTAGTGCAGGCTAGAAAATAGTAGTCTCCATAGGGCACATCATTACAGGTTTGGCATTCTACTTTGCATTATTTGAGGTTGCCAAACATGGACTAGAACTGCTGGAATCTAAACTGCTTAATGTTAATGACCTTATAAAGGTTGAGATCATCACTTAATGGCTGGATTTAGAGGATGTCAAGACGCGGAGATATTACTTGTTGCACTAAATAGCATTGTGACATGGTGACATTCCTTTGCCAAAGGAGATAGAAGAAAAAGACAATAATGTAAGTGAAGCCCAGCCTAGAAAGAGAGGGAATGTTGATGGATGGAGTGAGGACATTTTGAGAAGAATTACAGAGTGTATGGATGTGTCTGATAACCAAATAGGGAATATGATCATGGACTTATGAAATGAGATAGAGGCTTTTGAGAGGCATTGTAAAGCTAATGAAGAGAGGTTACAGACCTAATTAAATAAAATTAAGTAGAAAATCTCTCAATTGAAGAGATCAAAAGGATCAACTGAACTAGCAACATAATTCATCATTCCATTTGCTTCGCCTTCAAGTGCATCAAAATGAGAGAGTACACTGTTCTCTTAGTTTATTTTTTTCAGTTTATTTTTTTGTTTTCTTAGATTTATATTTAGTTATTTTTCTTAGGTTAATTTAGGAATCATGCATATTTTAGTTTAGGATTTTATGTTGTTTCATGCATCACTTACACTTGAGTTTTTGGTTCATTAAATGTGGGTTTCTTGAAAAAAGTATAATAATCTTCATTTAATGTTGGTTTAAACTTTTAAATTAGAAGAATAATTTGTGTTTAGGGATTTTTAAATTTTAATGAACTTAATGCTTACTTTTGAATTAAATGATTGAACTTAGGTGCTTGATGTTTGAGAAAAAAGCTTGTAAGTAGGAATTTTACTTCAATTCTTAGTGTAGTCAAGTTCATATGTATCTTGGTGCCTATGAGTTTAAATGAGAGAGAGAGAGAGAGAGATGGAGCATAAAATGCACTCATTGGGAGCTAAAATCTTAAATTTTAATCTTTATATGCTCCTTCTACTCCAATGCTCTAATATAAAGTAAGAGTATCCAGAGGTATCCACACTGAGTAATACTGAAAAGGTGGGGGAAACTGAGATTGGGAAAGCTTTGAATAAATAATAAAATAAAAATGCCTTGTGGTTGCCTTGAATGTATTAAACTTTAGGCAAGTTAAGTGTTAGAATGATTTCTATTTACTTTCATTTTTCTTTGATGTTAATTGTCTATTTTCATGAATTCAATAGAGAAGTTTACTTTTCACATACTAAATAACACATTCTTGACCTCGAGTTATTGATTTAATTTTGAGTTTTTAAACTTTATATTGAGAGAAGATTAAAATGGTTAGTCAAGTTAAAACTAGTTAATGAATTTGGTTCTTCATGTTAATAATGTGTTTTCATGTTTTCATGTTTTTCTTGAGGACAAGCAAAGACTCAAGTGTTGGAAATTTGATGAGTGTGAAAAATATGTTATTTTGGGCACTTAATTTATTAGAATTAGGAGTTGTTTAGATGTACTATTAGTCTTTTATTTAGTTTTTATTTAGTTTTTGTGATTTTGTTAAATTTTATAGTTTTTGTTCATTTTAAGGGTTTTAGTTTGCTTCTAATTGTTTTTGATGATTTAGGTGATGAAGAGAATAGTGGAGGAATGTTACTAAAGGATACTAGAGAAAGTATAGGTGTTTAGTAGTGCATTCAATACAGAGGGAGGTTTTTCATATCTTTCGAGATCCACCCTACAATATAGGGCCAAAAAGCCAAAATAAATGATTTTATTAGCCCTTATAAAAGGAAAATTAATATAATTTAATATATAATTATATTTTCTATTGTATATTTATATTATAATATATTTATATTATAATATTATTTAATTATATTATATTTATATTAAATCAAGCAGTTTAAAGGCGAGAGGAGGGCACATGGCCGTGTATAAGATTGCATATAGTCGTGCCTGATTGAAGAGAAGGCACAAAGCCATACCCACCCTGGCACACGGCCATGCATGATCCGAAGGTTTGAAGAGCAGACTAGGCACACAGCTGTATGCCTGGGTACACACAATTGTACGCCTGTAACAAACTTTCAAATTTAAAATTTCTTATTGCTGATTTTTAGGATTTCATAATTTTTGAAAGAGGTACTAAAATATGGTGCTAGAGGCTAGGTTTTAGGGAAGAGAGACACTAGAGAGAATAAGAAAAATTCTACTTTTATCATTTTTCTAGGAATCAAAGCTAGTACTTGTTCTATCTCTTTTCACATTGTTGATTGTAAGAGTTGGTTTGTTTGAAGAAGATTAAAAATACAAGACCTTCTGTTTCAATGTGTTGAAGTTGAGAAAGGGGTTTTCGTATTTATCTTTCTTGTTATTTTCCATTTTTATTGAGTAATAATGATTAGAATTCTTCTTCTTCATTCATCTTCTTCTCTTTCTATTAATATAAGTGGCTAGATTGTTAGTTAGGGTTCTTATTTCAATTCAATCATGTAATAAATGGAATTAGATTAAGTCATTAAACATAGTTCATTGGTCATTGTTGTGCTTAATGTCATCACATGATTGATCACCCTTTGGTTGAATATAGGCAACGAAACTTATTGAGAAATAAGTTACATTGAGATAGAACATTAACATATTAATTATATACTTAGTTGAGAGACATTTAGAAAATTAATATTGATTAAAGTTGTGCTTATAATTGAGTAAAGAAGAAGAGAGATAAGCTACATATAGCATTAGATTTAGAAGCAACAATAAAAGATGCAATAGAAGCAGTAGATGCGATAAAAGCAGTAGTAGTAGAAGCAGCAATAAAAGCAACAGAAGCAGCAGAGGCATTTGTAACGATATCTATGTTGAAATTTCTAACACTTCGATTGAATGTTAATCTTTTTAACTCATCTTGTTTTCTTATCTTTTGTTTAAGTTGTATTCTCATATATGGTATTTAATGCTTTATTTTAAATAAATTAACACTGGTTACTCATTTCTTCTCTCCTAAATTTCATAATGCTTTTTTTTTATTTAAAATGATCCTACATTTCAATATGTTGTTACAATAAATTTTGATACTTCATATTATTAGATGTGATTTTCATAACATCACATTATTATTATTTTTCTAACATTAATATATGAAACATCGAATTAAAAATATAAATTCATAACTAACATCCAATATTCAAAAGATTTATTAATCACTAACTTGAACACAAATAGGTAATAAAATTAAAAAAAATTTAGTGGTGAATACAAATTCATGTATAGTGAAGTTGATGATAATATTATTTATCATTGGTGAAGCTTTTAACTACAAATATATACCATACTTTGGCTTCTTTGCATCCAAATAAAATGTCCTTATTCGACTTTAAATTGTATTTTTCTTTTCTAAATTTACAACAAATGTATGTACTTATATTTATGCATCATCAGTTTAAGTTTTTTATTGTCAATTAAAATTAAGATGTCAATTAAAATATAGATCAACAAAATCCTTTATCAAATAACAATGTTTCTTGTCTTCAATTTCCATTTAAACCTCAAATGTACATCTTTACATAATCAATTGTGATGTTCTGATTTATCTACTTTACTAGCTCCAGTGCATATGTGTTAATGTTGACTTTGCTGTTTTGATAATTACTAATGCATTTTAAATAGCTTACCTTTTAATCAGGGAATGAATGATCAGCTTCAACTTCATTTTAACCAATGCATTCCAACCATGCATTAGAGATAATAATTATTTGACCAGTGCATCATGCTTTCATTATTCTATGTAAGCTCCAATGAGCACTTTCCAAACTTAAACATGCATTTGCTATTATAATGTTCATTGAATCATCTTGATTAATCACATCTATATCATGTATATTAGTATACGAAACTTAACATTTAGTGAAAGTAATTTCCAGCGACAAATATGAAATAACGAGTGTAAAAGTTCCATATATATTACCCTCTAAGCTTATGTTTTAAAGAAAATTGATTTTCATGCAATATAATATATATCATTGACAATATTGATTATTTCATCAAGACAACCTGTAAATGATGAACCTTTAATACAGAACCTATCTTATATGCATCCTTAATCAATAAATTACCAACACATCTACAATTGAGCAACTATAGCATTTAAATTAAAAACTTGCCAATGAGAAATCCAATGAAAAATACTAAGACAAAACACCCAACATAACAAAAATGACAACAATCAAATGTTCCAGGGCCACAATGGTTGTTCATAACACTCATCTTATTCTCAAACATTTGCAACTTCTGAACAAAATAATATTCATTGCTTGAACTTGTCTCATTTTTTTGAGTTGAATTTTAATGGCTTTTGAATTAATAAATAATGTTAATTGGGTAGATTTTAGGTTAATTAGGAAACATTTTTAGTATAGAGTTTTATTTTGGATTTTATTATTTTTGGTTTAGTTTTAGTCAAATAAGGAGTTTTATTTAAATGCCTAATTAGTTCTCCCTCTTTTGTAGAAAATTTCATTAAAAGGAATCCAAAGAGTCAAAGGATTGGATGACATGACTTTGACACGACCATGTTGAAGTAATGTCTGCTACTGGACTTTAAGCGTTACTTCTACATGGCTTGAACACGGGAATGTGCAACCTGTGTTATCCCCATGCTGAAACCATGTCAATGCCGTGTGAGGATTCAGAATTCTAATTCGAAGCCAAGCACGCCCATGTTGAAGCTGTGCTAAAGTGGTGTTAGACATAAAAAGTTTTTTTTTCAAAGAAGACTTAAGAATCCATAGGGAAATAGGTTTTCATCAATTTTTCCTATAAAAAGGCATCATTGAAAAGGTTTAGAGGGGATCCATTCTAAATTATTTTCCATCAAATTTTCCTATAAAAGGGGATCACTAACAAGGTTTAGAGGGGATCCATTCTACATTCTTTTTCATCAAGTTTTCCTTTTGTAGGGGATCATTGAGAAGGTTTAGAGGGGATCCATTCTATATTCTAAAAAGCCACAAATAAGAGCTTAAAAAGACGAATAAGGGTTTGAAGATTGAAGCAGTGCTTAAACGAGTTTTATATATTCTTCTTCTTCATTCTTTTATTATTTATTTTATTATTTGTGGTTTTTATTTATACTACTAGAACTATGTGTGGCTAAACTCCTTTTAGGGTTTAGGCTAGGAGTGGTTATTCTATGATGTGATTGAACACAAGTTTTTTATTAATTTGATTTTTAGTTAATTCTATGCATTGAGCTTAATGTCTTGTTATCATTACTGGCTTATTTGATTGCATGTTTATGGGTAAATTAACCAATGAGAGTTAGGGGAATTTATTAGCTTAAGACTCATAAGGCTTAGACCACTCGACCACGTGAGTAGGCGAGCTCTTCGGGGGCCACGAGGGTAAGGAAGCTTTTAGGTGGTAAACTAATTGTTAAGGAACTTAATGAGTTTTGATTAACTTGTTAATCACGAGAATAGGTTAAACTTTCATCTTAACATGCTTAATTGAACTCGAGAGAGTCTTTAGGTATTTTTGAACAATAACTTTTAACTGAAATCAAGGTGTTTAATAATTAAGAGTTCATGATCTAATTGGAATAGTGAAACTAAACCTAAGCTATATGCTTTGAATATTTGATTTTCTTTTAGTTTAATTTGTTTAGATTTATATTTTATTGTCTAAATCAATTTTATTTGATTTGCTAGCTAAGATCATAAGTAAAAATATTAGTGCTCAATATTCAATCCTAGTGGGAATGACATCTTTTGTACTGCAATTCACGATTCGTGTGCTTACGGGTTTTGAACACAACAAGTTTTTGGCGTCGTTGCTTAGAATTGGCAATATTGATATTAATTTAATTTTTACTTATCTTAGACTAGCATTTTATTTTATTTTGTTCTTTTAATATTGTAAATAATTTTTCACGGATAATGATAGATTTTCTTATCAATTTATAAGGTCTAATGCATGTGATCCTGTATATAATGTAGAACATATGACATTTAATTATTTTCCATCTTCTTTTCTGGTTTGTAATTAGTGTGGAGAAAACCACAATGGGTGTATTGCCCATATTATTCATATTCACCTCCATAACCTCACTACAACCCATTTTAGAGTAATTGTGTAAATCGTACTTGGAGTTATCAATAAGAGGACGCCAAGAGAATTGAGGAACAATTATTAGAGATCAAGATGAAACAAATCATGTTTGCAATGGATGAATAAAAAGAAGCTTTGGTTGCATAAAAAGAAGCTCTAATGAGGCTCAAGTTGCAAGCAAATCAAATTGCATAAATTCAAAATGCATGCTTATAAAAACTTCAAATGTATGCACCCATAAATTGCTCAATGCAAACACAAGGGGAAAGTGTATAGGATGATGAGATCACTTTGAGTCAAGATAATGAAATCACTTTTGAGTTATGCCACGATGGGCAAGAAGAGATGATCACCAAGGAAATTAAAGAATTCTCCAAGTGTAAGAATGAGTTTGTAGACATCAAGGATGATAAGGAATAGAGTCACTGAACTCAATTTCAAGATGAGTTGGATGAGAAAATTATAAAAATTCTTAAAGCTACATGGGACGAAGATGAGCCATCTATAAATACCAATACATATGTTCTATGGCCTATTATGGTGATATACAAGGAATCCATGAAAGGTGTTGGACTATTTGAGAACCCGTATGAGAAGCCTTACATTCTTCAAGCAATTCTAGAACCAAAGATTTGGCATGTGGAGTCCACACTTTATTACCTGGGATAAGGGAGCCTAGCAAAAGAAAGAAAAGGAAGATGCTTCCAAGAACACTTCCTTATGTTCGGTTGCACCCGTGATACTACATATTCAAGGGATCAAGCTAATGGCCTTAAATTAGCACTAATTAGGAGGCAACCCAATATTTTCTTACTCAATTATTATTTTTCTACTTTATTTTTCCTTTATTTATCTTAGTTTTTAATGTTTTTAACTTAGGACCATCATGCATGAAGAAAAGAGATGAAACGGTTTAGGAATGCTAGTTCGAAAGGAACATACACCTTTAACACAGCCTACACACTGGTTGGACACGCCATCAACATGGTCATGTGACGTGTTTCCTACTCTAGCACAGTTTGCACACAACTTTAACATGGTTGTGTGCCGCATTGTTACATTTACAAAATTTGCCCGAAGCCTACACAACTTCAACACCACATGCACACAACTTCGATACCACATGCATAAATTCATGTTGTTAAATCTGCAAAATTCAATTTCAGACTGATGCTTACACAGGAAGCACATAACATTGACATTGGCTCAACATGGCTTCAACACGACATTGACATGCCCATATGTTGAACCTGAAATAAAAAATCACCTCTTTTTACCTTAGCCGCCACCCATCCCTTTTTTAATTTCTTTTATTTTCTTCCTTTTTTCTCTCTCTCTTTTTTCTCCATATCTTCCTTCTCTTCCCTTGGCCCATACCCAATTTTTGCCGTCTTTTGTTTAGTTTTGCTACTATTTAGTGCATTCTCCAAGAACGAATATTAAGGGCAGTATTTCTTTTCTCTCCCTATTATGTCATTTATTGTTATGTTTTTCTTTTCCTATTCTTGTTTTTTGTTTAAGTCGTTGAGGACAATGACAATGATAAGTGTAGGGGAGGGTACAATTTACATTTTCATTTCATGATTTTTTATCTATTTATGGTTTTTGGTCTAGCATTTTAGTCTTTCATGCATATTAATTTTAGTTTTGTTGTTCGATTTTCATTAATCTTCAACTCAAATTTTCCACACTTATGGTAAAGCTTGTCCTTAAAATTTTTCATTCAGTTTTGTGCAAAATTAATGCTCAATTACAATTAGAGGGTGACAGTGGATAAGTTTGCATTCTTGATTCAATTATCGAATTATTGAATGGTTTATTAATTAAGATGGTTGTACATAGTCATTATGTGTGAAAATTTTAGTTTTTGTAACCTAAGCATCAACTTGGATATTGAATTTGGGCATGATTTTAGGAGAGAATACATGATGGTTTGTAATAAAAAAGAAGGGGCAAGATGGAGCGTAAAACACACTTGCCTAATTTTTACAAAACTCAAGACAAGATGGAGCATAAAATGCACTCGTTTTTTAGCAAAGAAAAAAATGGTGAGATGGAGCATGAAACGCACTCACCAAAGCCAAAGGAAAAGAAAAGAAAAGATGTTGTGAAATGGAGCGTAAAACGCATTCACGACCAAGTTTTGCTTTTCAAAAAAAAAAAAATAAGCTTAAATGCTCTTCTTCTAGCTTATATTCATTGGATTTCAAAGAATTAAGTGCTTGGGTTATGATTAGTAAATTGTTCATATATGATGTATCTTTGTTTGATTATCTTCTTCAGTAAACAAGTTTCAGTCTCGATGTTATCAGTTTGCACTTATTAACACTAGTTGATTGAAAGTAAAGACTCCAAGCTTCAGCTGCTTTTTCCATTGTAAAGGATGAATGAAACAAACTTCCTTTAAAGCCAGTCACATATATTGCACATTCTTCACATGAATCATATATACCATGTCGAGTACCTTTGAAAACAACATAATATTTCCTTCCAGATATTTTCTTCTTCTTGTCCAACTCCATACATCAAT
>CATIWM010408117.1:0-20412 GCA_949671775.1 Mallotus repandus | reverse complement strand
ATACAAATGTCATTAATTTGTTTGTAATTAATTTAGTCAAATTATTTAGCAAAAAAAATTTTTAGTCACGAATCCGTCACTTAATAGTGACGGATTATGAAATTAGTGACGGACTCTCAGATCCGTCACTAAATAGTGACGAATCCGTCACTAAATAGTGATGAAATTTCTAACTAATTTTTTTAATGTTATATATATATATATATATCTATATTCATATATTAATAAAATAATAAATTTAGTTAGTTTTTTAATAACTTAAACATTAATAGTATTAAACTTCGTAATTCCAGTTGGTATAAGGTGTGTACGTGTATAAATGTCATTTGTATATAAAATATATGATGAAAAAATATTGAATTTATTTAATTTTTCTAGTTGTAATTGATTTCATTAAAACTTAATAATTAAGTCTTATTTCCAATATGTCATTAATAATATAAAGTAAATAATTTTCGATGGTTTATGATTAGTGTAAATATACAAATGTCATTAATTTGTTTGTAAAAAATTTGGTGAAATTATTTAGTAAAAAAAAAATTTAGTCACTAATTTAGTGACTGATTGTGAAATCTATCACTATTTAGTGATGGATTACTAGATAGTGACGGACTCTCCGATCCGTCACTAAATAGTGACGGAATTTTTGACTAAATTTTTTTTAATGTTATATATATATTAAGAAAAATAATAAATTTAGTTAGTTTTTTAATAACTTAAACATTAATAGTATTAAACTTCGTAATTTCGGTTGGTTTAAGGTGGTGTGCATGTATAAATGTCATTTGTATATAAAATATATGCAGAAAAAATATTGTGTTATTTAATTTTTCTAGTAGTTATTGATTTTATTAAAGCTAAATAATTAAGACTTATTTCATATATGTCATTAATAATATAAACTACGTAATTTTCGTTGGTTTGCGATTAGTGTATAAATACAAATGTCATTAATTTGTTTGTAATTAATTTAGTCAAATTATTTAGCAAAAAAAATTTTTAGTCACGAATCCGTCACTTAATAGTGACGGATTATGAAATTAGTGACGGACTCTCAGATTCGTCACTAAATAGTGACGAATCCGTCACTAAATAGTGATGAAATTTCTAACTAAATTTTTTTAATGTTATATATATATTTATATTCATATATTAATAAAATAATAAATTTAGTTAGTTTTTTAATAACTTAAACATTAATAGCATTAAACTTCGTAATTCCAGTTGGTTTAAGGTGTGTACGTGTATAAATGTCATTTGTATATAAAATATATAATTGATTTTATTGTATAAGGGTCTTTTTGGCAATGAAAAAGAAGCAGAAAATGATCCAGAAGATGCTGCATTAATGTGATGATGTGCATGTTTATAAAAATGTAATGTTTTCTTCAAGTACTAACCTCTTTGCCTTGTTTGTTAACCTATTTTACTCCCTTCCTGTTGAAAATCATTGCTCCACGCGGTCCACGAAGGGACTTGTGAGTTGTGGTGGTCACCACATCTGCATAATCAAAGGCTGATGGGATGACACCAGCTGCAACCAACCCACTGATATGTGCCATATCTGCCAACATTATAGCTTTTTGTTTGTCACAAACCTGTCAAGACAAAAAATATAAACAGCAAAAAAACAAGCTCTAAAGGATAGCTATCTTGACTGCAAATTACACCGCTATGAATTTAACCAAACACAGGAGGATACCTTCCAAATACGTTCATAATCACATAGACGTGCATAAGCGCTGGCACCAGCAACTATTAACTTTGGTCTGAAAAGGGTGGCACTTTTCTCCAGCAGCAATTTCGTTTACCGCATTCCTTTTATTCACTATCAGGCAAAGATGTGCAAATGCATAAACTATGCTTATAGCTATGTGAGTGACAATGAAATGAAAACTTTTTATGTAAAATTTAGCATGCTGATACTCTGATAACAATGAATGGAACTCTAAACCTGATCATAGTCGATGAAGCCGGTGCTTTCATTCAATCTGTAAGGCATGGTCTCAAAGAATATTGACACTGCAGATATTTTTTTGGTGTCTGTCTGCACAATTGGAAAACAAATTATGATATTGTTCTTCTTTTTCTTTTTATTAATAGGGACATCAAACAATCCAAATATTGATAGATTGTATAATAGGGGTCTTCTTTTAAATTAGATAAAACTTAATGACCTAAATACTTATGGACTGTACAACAGGGATAGTCATCAGCTGTCAAATTCTGGTGGATATTAGATAAATTACAATTCCTGTATGCTGTTATGTGTCTTCGAGGTTTCCCGATGTTTTTTTTTTTAATGAAAACACAAAGGTTACAGAATATGAAATATAATCGCAAGGTCAAGTGAGTCATGGAAGTTGTAAGCACCTGATATCCATGAGAAAGATGACCACCATCAGGAAGATCCAGAGCCATGATTCTTTCATGAGGTTTTAACAATGCAGTGTAGACTTGAAAATTTGCCGGAGATCCACATTGAGACTGCACGTTAACTGAAACATCAAAAAAAAAAAAAAAAACACAAAAGAACAATAAATTTACAAAATGTTCATAAGGCCTGCCACAAAACACAGCTAATTAAAACTTCTTTCCAAACGATAAGGAGCTTGGATTCTTTTTAAGTTATCAAGTTTGAGTTTTATGCATGGAAAAAACAGATACTGCGAGTGCTTTGTCCCTTTTGGAGTCCATCCAGCTTAATCCAAATTAGTTAGAGCGCTTGCGAGCGAAGCTAATTACCCAAAAAAAAAATTTCTATGGTAGACATCGAATTTCAAGTAATCTAGAGGTTGAATGCCTGCCTCATAGAGAGGTTAGGAATTCAGTTCCTTACAGCTAGCTTTCTCCCTTCAGTAAATTTCCCAAGCACACAAAACATAAAAAACCTAGTCAAAGTCATCTTGCAACTATGACTAGACAAGAAAAGTAACACCTCCCCATTTTTCAGGGTCCAATCTGAATGCCTCCAATGCACGCTTCTGACATAAGGATTCTGCCATGTCAATATACCTGAAAGGTTCATGGACTTGATTGGTCAGGAAGTTCAAAAACAACAGATTAGGAATCAATTACAAGAACATGCTTGCCTTCCACAATGACAAACAAACATATCAAAAAAAAAAAAAGCAGGACTCACTGAAGTCCTCCATAGTATCTTGCACCAAGATATCCTTCACTACTCTTGGTGGTCATGATAGATCCAACAGCTTGCATCACTGATACAGAAGTGAAGTTTGCTGAAGGTATAAGCTCAAGCCCCTATCCGCAAAACAATCTTCAATTAGATACAGTATCATAATTCAAATTAAACAGTATTCCCGAACATAATTCTATAAGTTTACAAACAAAAAACATGAAAGTCTAAACAACTTTAAGATGACTCAGTGTCAGTAACCTTCCATTGACGGGCTTTCTCAAGTTTAGTAATGTCAGCAATCTCAGGGTCAAGAACCTCCAGAGGAGCATTAAGCTGCTTTGTCCACAGCCGGAAACAGAAAATTTTCCAGTTAAAATTTTTAACAAGTAAAATATTTCACAGATGCAAACACTAGAACAAAAGAAAGGTAAAAAAGTAATTGAACTTGACAGTGACACCAGGTTTCTCCTAAACATTGTTTAGGAGAAACATTGGGTATTAGTATGCAAGATTTGCTATAAAAAATAGTGTTTAAATAAATAGAATTATGTCAGAAAATAATTTTATTTGTTTGAAGATTTATTTTAAAATGTCTACATATAAATGTATTATGCATTGATTTAAAAGTCACTATTTCATATCATATGATGAAAATTTGAACTTTTTTAGACTAAAAGACTAATATAAAAGATTATTGTTTAAAGCTAGTGAGAGAGTAGTCGAGTAGTAACTCCTTCCCAAGGACATCATGAGGTGTAGGGTTTGACTCATCCAGTCATTAATTTAAAAGGGAAGACTACCCCATCCTGTGTAATCCATCAAAACTTAGATTATATAATCTTCATATTAAAAAGAAATTATTGTCTAAAAATATATTTAGTGCAATTACTTGTATTGTTTTTGATGCTTTTAGCTTCTTATTACAAAATTGATATTGTTTTGAATATTTATAAAGTTAAATTTTAGAACATGACTAATTTTGTGTTAAATATTATGTAAGTATACTTTAAAGGGGTGAGATATTTATGTTAAAATTGTTTTATTCTCATATATTTTTTAAAATATTTTATTTATGTGGAAGTTTTTAGATTATCTATTAAAGTAACTTTTAAATAGTTCTTTTGTTGTAAAATTAATATATATTTAAGAGTCTTTTATGGCTAATATTAAATTAATTTAAAATTTTCTTTTATTAAAATTTATTTATTTATCTTTAACTTCTTTAAATTTTCTTTTTTATTTAATATGGGTGAGATTTTAGTACTTCTAGTACTTAACTTTTTGTCAAAATTTTATGTTGTGTATGAAGCAAATATTCTCCTAAATAGGATGAGAATTGAAACATTTTGAATTATTAGCTAAATATTTGCAAGAGTGTGAATGACAGAAGTAAAAAGAATTAAGGGGGTGAACCGTGCAGTGTTCTTCAAACGGTGGTCGTTAATATTGTCGTTAACTCATCCCACCTCTCCTCAGTAATGTGTCTTGGTGGCTACTGACGTTGACAGGAAATGGTGACGTGGTCTCGCACTGTTGCGCCAACTGCATTTTTGTTTAGTGGTTCTCATTGGTCCAACACATTTTAAGCAATTTATTAGATATTCAAATTTGCCCGATAAATTATTATATGAATTTTGGCACCATATTATTTTCTCTAGATAATTAAATTTTGGCCTAATTAACTAAAAAAATTTAAACTTTTACACTTTTAACAATTTTAACACATATTTTCAAATTTTTAAAAAATAATATTATATTATTAATTTTTTAATAAAAACACTTTTCGATTGGTTTTAGAGCTGTCATGGCACCGAAGCTATTTGACGTGACACCAAATATTTAAAAATAAAAAAAATCTTGCTGACTTATTATGACCTAATTACTTAATAAATTCTAAACTTTTATACTTTTAACAAATTTAACACATTTTTTTAAGTTTTTAAAAAACAGTATTGTACTATTAATTTTTTAACAAAATATTTTCTGATTAGTTTTAATGGCTTTTTTAGCTGACATGGCACCAGAGCTGATTCTCATCTAACAAGGTTATTTTTTTCAATGGCAAGTCACCAACTTAAACACTTGTCTTCGACAACTGATAGCTTGTGGACGACTGAGATTTGGTCATGGGCACTATTGATTCTCAAGTCAAATTTTATAGCTCCAATCCAACCGCTTTTAGTATAGATTTTGCCAAGGAATGGTCAAAATAGGAAACTTGGCCCACTTACAGGCACAAATTACAGGCACAAATGGGCAGATCAGAACTAATTGCAGGAAAGCAAATTGAGATATACAATTAATTGTATACTTTTGTTATTAATTCTCCAATAATTCCACATTGTTGCTAGTATTCTGCCTATAAAAACTATAGATTCAAGAGTATAATAGCAAGTTACCTAATTTTTAATTGCTTATGGAAAAATCAAATTAGAATAATTGTTGAGATATTATGTAATTTTTAAATCATTTCATTGTTCATTTTCATGTAATAAAACAATTATTGATTTGTTGCCTTTATTTTTGTATATTCTATTGTCTTTGTTTTTGCTTAGTATTATTATTGTTTTGATTCCAAAAATCTCAGTTTTTCTTCTATAATTTGTTTGATTTATTATGTAGTACTTGTTGCATAATTTAATTCTATTTGTTTGGTTTTTAAATATTTAATTCCATTTCAAATAGCTTCAGTGTCACCTCAGCTAAAAAAGCTACTAAAACTAACCGGAAAGTGTTTTTGTTAAAAAACTAATAGTACGATATCATTTTTTTAAAATTTAAAAGAATATGCTAAAATTATTAAAAGTGTAGAAGTTCATGATTTTTTAGGTAATTAGGCCATGATGAGTTAGCAAAATTTTTTTGATTTTTAAATATCAGGTGCCACATCAGACAGCTCCGGTGCTACATCAACACTATAACCAACCGGAAAGTGTTTTTGTTAAAAACTAATAATACGATACCGTTTTTTAAAAACTTAAAAGAATGTGCTAAAATTGTTAAGAGTGTAAAAGTTTAGGATTTTTTAGGTAATTAGACCTTAACTTTTTATTGTATTAAATTTTGTTATAAAGTAGAGTGCTTCAGAACTATATGGGATCAACGAAACTCTGATAAGAGAATTCAATTTCCACATCCTGATAAACTTCCAAAATTTGGTATCAAATCGCTTGCACTTTAAAAGCTATGCTAGTAGCTTCAGTTCAGGAACTAGTTAAGTTGGCATTTGGCAGAAGAGAATGGTATGGTGTTCTCAAAAATGGTATAGGATAATTAATTATGTGACGGTGTGATTCTTCATATGAAATTTGGGATAATTGCTATTTTCCCCTTGTGTTTTAGTCTGATACACTATTTCATCCCTGACATTTGAAAAAATATTTATTCATCCCTGACATTTGCAATTCGTAAACTATTTCATCCCTAATAGAGGGACTAATGAGTGTTAATTGTTGTAAATGTCAGGGATGAATAAATATTTTTTCAAATGTCGAGGATGAAGTAGTGTATTAGGCCAAAACACATAGGGGAAATAACAATTCTCCTTAGGAAATTATCTACAAGCTACATAATAGTACTGGAGCCTGAGAACCCAATAAATAGGATCTATGTGCTGTTCAAAGTTGAAAGAGCATGGATAACAGATACTTGTAGGAGAAAGATGGTCACATCTAAGATTGAGCAAGTTTATTGCTTTACTTGGCTTCAGTTCATCTGTAAGTATATACATTTAAAACAGATACAGATCAAGGTTTGCATGATTTAATGGACAAAAAGCTACCAAGTTCACAACCTTGATTGATCCATAAGTTAATGCCAGCTCTCATATAGCTCCACTTAAGTAGAAAAACTAATTTGAAATCTGCTAACCTGTTTGCAAATGAACAAAGAATCAGCAAAGATATGAAATTGAACATTGTCTGGCTTTTAACATTTATATTATTTAAACAAAAGAAATAATAAAAACAGGATGCAACAGAACTGCACGTTTTTGCCTTGTCACCTGATGCAGTCTCAGAAAAGCAACACTTTTCAGGTATGAACAGTATGTTTACTCTAATTGCAGAATACAGGTTTTTGTCGTAACAAAACATTCTACACTTAGGTTTTTCTTTCTGAGTTTCCTAAAATCACCAAAGAATATGGTAAAAGTACATCAAGGTTTAACATTCAAGCACTAAACAACTTCTTAATTTAAAAGAAACAAACGGAAATGTAGCGGGATTTGATCAGTTTAAATCTGCAAAAGGTCATAAATCTGTCAATGCTAAGGTTATCATAGCCAAATATACCTGAAGCAGTCGAGATTTCGTATTCAGTTCTTGTACTTCATGGTTCCTTTCTCAAACCCAATAGTTGGGAATTGCTTAGCATACTCTTCTACATCGTGGCGGAGTTTTGTGATCTCAGATTGGAAGTGAGGAATTGTGGCCGAGAAGTCCTTCAACTTTGTCCCTGGTTTAGAGAAGTCAACAACAGGCAATGCCAATTTGTAGTTTTACAACCCAATCAACCATGAATAAGCATTATGAGGACATGCATTACACAACCAAGCACAGGCACAGTATATACTGAAGAAGACATGAAAGAATGTAACTTTATGTATCTCAGATTTATTATTAACCTTTGGTTTCAGCCTTGATCTTCACTGCCAACTTCACAGCAGCATCAAAGAAATGTGCCACCTTAGCAAAATCCTCCTCCACAAATCCCCTAGATGTAAGAGCAGGTGTTCCTGAAGTGCAGATGATTTCATCAATAGAAGTCACTACAAACAAATCAAAACACATTTACTGAAGAAAGGCCTTTACCCATCCTAATGCCACCAGGAACCATGGCAGATACATCTCCAGGAACAGTGTTTTTGTTTGCAGCAATATGAACAGCTTCTAGCACCTTTTCAACTCTGGAGCCATCAATACCCTGATGCCATGAAAATATTAGTACCATTATAGTTTCATGATTAATGTCTAGTAAGTTCACAATCATTTGAATGGACGGCATATATCACAGCCTATGGGCATACATAGAATAGCCTAAAAGCAAACTCAAGCATTTATTGGTTGATATTCAAAAGCAATTCTATCAGGTGGTCAAATAATAGAAAAGAAAAACACCCTACCTTGTTCTTCAAATTCACCAAAACTAAATGGTTCTCAGTTCCACCAGAAACAACTTCATATCCCTTCTCAGCTAATGTCTGCAGAGATGGTAAAGATTAAAGCTGTCAAGGCACTGGAAGCAATCAACACTTTGATGAGAGAATATTGGAGCATTGAAAATTTCCATCAGTGAGATAAATTTTGTGCTTATTTAATCTTGTTTCAGTAACAAATGCTGTGGCATCTGATAATGTGATACCTGTGCAAATTTAGCGCAATTGCTGAGAACTTGTTCTTGGTAGGCTCTGTATTCTGAAGTTGTGGCCTGCATAATATGGTAAGCACAAATGTAAGAATATATGAACAGTAGAAGTAAAAAAGGATGATTTGAATTGCAGTGCTAATTTCTAAGTTCTAAGGAGATTTTGGAGTGTTCATTCTCTAGTTTAGCTGATGAAGGATTATGTAAAATCCATAGTCCCACAGCTTCAATTGTAGTTTGTATCCACAGGGTTAGCATGCCTCCTTTACAAGCTGCGCAACATAGTGCTTTATAATACACTAGTACCCTATCAATCTAAAACAAGTTGGCCTGTGCAAGGGTCAATAGAAGATCTTCAGCACATCAAACAATTTTTTTACCTATGCCTCTTGCATGCTGCAAGCTGATCATTTCAAGTTTGACATTAATTGTTAATAACATAGATCCCCTTTTTTATCATAATAACTAAAAAATTCTATACATGAAAAATGGGGCAAGTATTTTACCAGGGACAATACAAAATCAGTGTTTTTTTTTTTAAAGAAAACTGACCTGCTTCAAAGCAACTGCTAAACCAGAAATTGTGTGGTTGTGAGGGCCGCCTTGAAGTCCAGGGAAAACAGCTTGATTGATTTTGTCTTCGTAGTCATACAGCACCTTCAATGCAATGAGAACTCAGAAGATAAATATTAAGTATACATTATAAGGGTCTTTTTGGCAACGAAAAAGAAGAAGAAAATGATTCCAGAAGACGCTGTGATAAGGTAAGGATGTGTATGTTTATAAAGTGTAATGTTTTCTTCAGATACTCACCTCTTTGCCTTGTTTGTTAACCTCTTTTACTCCCTTCCTGTAGAAAATCATGGCTCCACGCGGTCCACGAAGGGACTTGTGAGTTGTGGTGGTCACTACATCTGCATAATCAAAGGGTGATGGGATGACACCAGCTGCAACCAACCCACTGATATGCGCCATATCTGCCAACATTATAGCTTTTTGTTTGTCACAAACCTGTCAAGACAAAAAGTTAGAACCTATAAACAGCTAAAAAGCAAGCTCTGAAGCATAGCTATCTTGATTGCAAATTACACTACAATAAATTTAACCAGAGCACAGGAGGATACCTTCCGAATACGTTCATAATCATATAGGCGTGCATAAGCACTAGCACCAGCAACTATTAACTTTGGTCTGAAAAGGATGGCACTTTTCTCCAGCTGCAATTTCGTTTATAACATTCCTTTTATTCACTTTCAGGCAAAGATGTGCACATGCATAAGCTATACTCACAACTACGTGAGTAACATATGAAATGAATACTTTCTGTCTCCAATTTAGCATGCTGATACTCTGATCATTCTAACAATCATAATGGAACTACAAAACCTGATCATAGTCGATGTAGCCGGTGCTCTCATTCAATCTGTATGGCATGGTCTCAAAAAATATTGACACTGCAGATATCTTTTTGGTGTCTGTCTGCACAACAGGAAAACAAATTATGATATTGTTCTTCTTTTTTATTTCATTAATAGGGAGGTCAAATGACCTAAATATAAATAGACTGTATGACAGGGGATAGCTTTCCCCTATTAAATTAGGTAGAATTTAATGACTTAAATACTAATGGACTGTAGAACAAGGGGCAGTTCTCACCTACTGAATTCAAGTGGAAATTAGATAAATTACAATTTTGAATATGTTGGTATATGCCTTCAAGGTTTTACAATGTTTTTTTTTAAAAGAGAACACAAAGGTCACAAAATATGAAGTATTATCACAAGGTCAAGTAAGTCATGAAAATCGTAAGCACCTGATATCCATGAGAAAGATGACCACCATGAGGAAGATCCAGAGCCATGATTCTTTCATGAGGTTTTAACAACGCAGTGTAGACTTGAAAATTTGCCGGAGATCCAGATAGAGATTGCACATTCACTGCAACACATAAAAAAAAAAAAACAATAAATTTACAAAAGGTTCACAAGGCCTGCTGCAAAAATTCAGCTAATTAAAACTTCTATACAAGTAGCAAAGAGTTTGGATTCCTTTAAACAAGTTATCAAGTTCGAGTCTTATATACGAAGAAAATGGATGCTACGGGAGCTTGACCCCTTATGAGGTCCATCCAGCTCAATCTGAATTAGTCACATCACTTGTGGCTATGGAATACCGGAGGTGATTAAAAAAAAAAGGTTTCTTTAGTAGACATCAAATTTCAAGAAATCTAGAGGTTGAATGCATGCCTCATAGAGCAGGAATTCAAATACTGACAGCTTGCTTTCCAGCTTCAGTAAATTTCACAAGTACTCGAAACATAAAAAAAATTAATCAACCATCATGAAACTATGACTAGACAAGAAGAGTAAGGAAACATGCACCTCCCCATTTTTCAGGGTCCAATCTGAATGCCTCCAGTGCACGCTTCTGACATAATGATTCTGCCATGTCAATATACCTGAAAGATTCATGGACTTGATTAATCAGGAAGTTCAAAAACAACAGATTCAGGAATCAATTACAAGAACATGCTTGCTTGCCACAATGACAAACAAACATATCAAAGAAAAAATATTTTGAAAAAAAAAAAAAAACAGGACTCACTCATTTCCTCCATAGTATCTTGCACCAGGATATCCTTCACTATACTTGTTGGTCATGATAGACCCAACAGCTTGCATCACTGATACAGAAGTGAAGTTCTCTGAAGGTATAAGCTCAAGCCCCTATACACAAAATAATCTTCATTCAGATACATTATTAGAATTCTAATTAAACAGTATTTCTGAACATAATTCTATAAGTTCACAAACAAAAAACATAAAAGTCTAAACAATTTTTAGACCACTCAGTAACCTTCCATTGACGGGCTTTCTCAAGTTCAATAATGTCAGCAATCTCAGGGTCAACAACCTCCAGAGGAGCGTTAAGCTGCTTTGGCCACTGCAAGAAACCGAAATTTTTCCAATTAAAAAAAATTTAACAAGTAAAAGATTTCATAGAAGCAAACACTGAAACGGGTAAAAAGCAATTGAACTTTACAGTGACACCAGGTTTTTCCTTCTCGTACACAGCTTCATTCGGCAAAGAAGACTGCATAAAGAACCCAGAAAAAGAAAAAGCAAGAAAACATAAATCAGTATTGAGAACTAAAAAAGAACGAAAACAGAGCATAAAGAGAACAAGAGAAAAGAACCATGTAATAGAGGGAAGTGGCATTGAAGAGAGGACGAATAGGCTTGTTAATAGAAGAGGATAGCCTGCGAAGTGCCATTGCCATTGCCATGTTTTCTCTGTTTCTGAAACAGAGCTTTTTTTTTTTGGTTGTTTTGTTATTTGAATATTTTGATTTGGTAGGTAGTGATCGAAGATGGGTTTTCGGTGGCTAAAGATTTTTTTCAAGAAAATTAAAAAAATAAAAAGAAGTGAAAAGGAATTATGGTGGTCCGTTGTTCGTTGCTGAAAATGGTGGCCGTTAGCTTATCCTCACCTCTTCTCAGTAGTCGATAGTGGCAACTGACTTGGACGGTAAATGGTGACGTGGTCTCACACCGTCGCGCCAACTGCACTTTTGTTTACTGGTTCTCATTGGTCCAACTCATTTTAAGCAATTTACTGGAGATTCAAATTTGCTTGATAAAGTATTATATGAATCTGGATAATTAATTTTTTTTTCATGTATAAATTATAAAATTATTATTATTAAATTTATTTGAAAAATTAAAATTTGATCAATTTTCATGAAGTTAAAAAAATTGGCATTTTTAAATCAAAGAATTAAAGTCCCTTCGGGGACATCCTAAAAATCAAAGAATTAATATATCTAAGTGCATTTTGTTATAGTTTTTATTTTATTTCTATTTTACTTTCATTTTTTATTAAATTTGATAATTTCATTCAACCAAATAAAAATTATAAACTTCAGATTTACTGAAAATAACTCCAAAATTAATAAAGGATATTTTTCTCAAAAAAATATTAAATAAAAACAAAGAGATAAAATATAATATCTCCAAAAGAACACAAAACGAAAAAATCAATCAAAATAAAATCTGAATATTTTTTTTAATTATCTGCCATTTTTTAATTATCATCCTCATAATTTATCAATCTGAGAATGGATTATAACCAAAATATCAACCAAAAACCATGCAAAATGGGACCAAATCCACCCACATAATGTGTTTGTTAGGTAGAGAGAGAGAGGCAATAGCAGCAAAGTCAAAGCAAAGCTAATGTACCTATTTTACTTTCATCATACCAATATTATTTTTATACATTTAATAGTAGTCATTTGAAAAATAATTTATTTGACCAAAAAAAATTTGAAAAAAAAAATTGCATAAAATAAAATCACTCTTTAAATCTGTATGTTTTTCAAATAAAAGCCATCAACATTCATGAGTAAATATACTAACTTTTATTTTTATCGAAATAAAAATAATAATTTTTTTTTCAACAGCTAATTTAATTAATTTAATATAATTACATAAATTATGAATCAAATTCGACGTTTTAAACGAAAACAGTTTACCACTAGTTGATTTTAATAATTATAGTATAATAACTTTTATTTTTGTTAAAGAGAAATAAATAATCGAAAAAGTTATAAAAGAAAATTTCCTTTTTCTTTATATAATCAATTTTCTTCTTTTCATAATATTAGATGAAATTATTAACTTCAGTTTAAAGTTTACTCAATTACACTATTAATGATAATTATTAACTTTAGCTCATTAAATTTCCTAATAAATTTTGGAAACACTTACACTTTAAATATTCTGAATTTTATCGTATAGAGCTTGTCTAATACAACACAACATATAACAAAAGGCGGTGCTT
Source organism: Mallotus repandus (assembly GCA_949671775.1). Taxonomy (NCBI): domain Eukaryota; kingdom Viridiplantae; phylum Streptophyta; class Magnoliopsida; order Malpighiales; family Euphorbiaceae; genus Mallotus; species Mallotus repandus. The sequence goes on along the minus strand of CATIWM010408117.1, from coordinate 7,064 downwards.
TATATACGTTATTTCAGGTCATAAGAAGTTTAATTTTTTTTTAAATAAGACATTAAATTTAAATATTATATATATAGAGAAAATATGTGTTGAGAGAGTTTTATTCCCTTACAGTTTATCTGTTTAAATTTTGAACTAGTTGAAAGTGCCTACCTAATACCGATATATATATATATATATATATATATATATGCTTTACTTATCTATTTATTTTTATATTCTTCTCTTCACTTTTTAACATCTCTTCATATGGTTCAATTGTCTTATAGATTAAAAAAAACAAGAAAAATATGTAGTTTGTGTATTTTGAGATATAAAAAATAATTTATATTTTGCAGGGAGAGAAATATTTTGCACAGAATTGTGAAAACTAATTTGTTAATCCTTAGTGAAGGGTTCAAATTAAATAAGGACAGGAAATTTGCAATAAAGAGATGTAAAACGTTCCACCAAAACCAGCCATGAAAAGCCCTATCCAAGATCCTCTATTTCCTGGCCACAAAGGGCAGATACAACCTACAAAACTGATAGGATTTTATGCATTTGTGAGAGAATTTTGGCCACTCAATACTGTAAATTGTCCCTTTCTTTCAGAACTTATGGAATAGGTTTTCTTGTCACTCTCACTTGCATTTGCCATCAAAATTAGCATTTTCTCTACAAAATATAAGAAAAATAAGCAAGAGATGCATGTCCATCACAAATACACTTTATCATAATTTCAGTATTTGTTCCATCTACTAAAAAAAATTGAACTAAAATACAGGTCACTAAACTCAAGTTCAATCCGATTTTTTCTATTCACTGTACAGAACTTTTTCTTGTAATATTTTGATTCAAACATTAAAAGTACCATTAACAATCTAAAAGGTTGACTTAATAGTGTAAAATTCCATTAAATTTCTATGTAAAAAAAAAAGAATATTTACACTAGAAGAGTATTGAATGAATTTTTTTTTTAACTAGTACATATGATTAATTTTCAATACTATAAGAGGAGAGAGAAGGGGTGGATGATCCGAACCATACTCTTTTATCCACACATCTTTTCACTTGAACTACATGTGAGGAACCTAAACGAAATTTTTTTAAAACTAATATTAGTCGAGAATTATTAATAAAAAAAATCATATAACTTGAACGCTAAATAAAAATTATTTTTTATATTTAATATGATGTGAAAATAGCTCTAGTTTAAGAAAAAATATTATTAACATTTTTCTATATTGTCGGCATATTCATTATCAACTGGAATTTGATGAACTGAGAAGGTATTTGATTAGGTTTGGTCCGAGTCCAAAAATGATCAGATCTATAGAGAGTGCAATTTAATGATTTCAAGAGCCCAAGGCATTCAGTTGGACAACAGGCAATATCGCTAGACTGGGCCAGGAAATAAAAAGGTTAGAAAAGAGCCCATGTCGCTAGAAGGAGGGCTTGAACCGCCGACCTTGTGGTTAACAGCCACACGCTCTAACAAACTGAGCTATTCCAGCTTACGTTAACGATTCTTAATTAAATAAGAGAAAATCCTCTTTGGAAGATTCAGATAGAAACCCAGCAATCGAGCTCAGTAGGCAAAACATTTTAAAAATGAGAGAATAAGAATATATAAAAAAAATTTAAAAGAAATGTAAAGGTGTAATCTTGCATAAAAAATCAAGACAAAAATAAATTTGAAGAAGGAAAAGGAATTGAACATGTGAAAGGATCTAAACTGAATTTTTCTTTCATCTTTTTTTATAAAATTAATTTGCATTACTTACATTCTTTTTAGGCCGACTTCGCCCTTTTACTTTGTCGTGGTATTCTTAGGAGCGGAAGTGATAGCAATTGTTATACCATGGATTTTGTTCATATTGTAATATGAATTAAGAATTTATAACACGTGTGGAGAAAAAAATATTAGTCTCGTTGGGATTGAGAAAACTGCTGGAAAGAGAAGATGTTGCTGTCACAAGCAAACTGATGAAACAAAATGGCTCTTTGTTTTACCCATATATTATGATTGTGCTGTTGAATCTGTTTCCATCCTTTTTATTTTCCAATATATTATAACACAAACAATTCTCAAATAGGTTATTGTTCTTGCTCTTTGTAGGTGGTGGGGTTTTAGTGCGCTCCCAAGTGTTTGGCGACTATGGCATTGTGCAAGTTCAAGGCCTGCTAGGAAATACAATATGGGTTTGAGGTCCATATTAGAGATGGAGTTGCCACCCGGATGAAAACCGGGACTCACTTCACAGTAAATAGATTCCACAAAGGTACCCAGAAGCTGTCATCAGAGATCGGGTTCGGAAACTGGGTATGGACTTTTGAATGCCCACCCAACCTTGCGGTTGGCCTCCGTGTGTGTTTTGTATTTTATTATCATTGATTATTTAATTATTTCCTTATTATCATGTGGATTGCAAATATTTCCGATTTTATGTTTATATTCAAATTTGTACATTAGTCTCGTTTGCATGCTTATTACCTTGCACTGGTTACAAATAAGAATAAATATTACAAATATTCATTCAAAACAAACGGGGATGGGATTAGGAATTGCAATATTTTACTTCAAATAAATGTAAAATAAACCAATAATAAATCAAGAATTAAATTATCAAGAAATCCTCTAAAAAACTAATTAAGGGAGTAAACATTCCTTAATTAAAGATCATATTTAAAATCCTGTAAAAACTGAAAGCATTAATCTTTCCACAAATACAAGATTAATCAGGAAAAATAAAAAGTCCAATTTGTTAGTTTCACATATGATAAGCATAAATGCTTATGCAAATATAAACAAATATTCAATTAGACACAATATATTAACGGATTACACACAAAATCATGGCATATGACAAGAAAAATACATGAAACATGCAAATTATATGAAATAATCAAATTATAGAAAATAAACATAACTTAAGAAAGAACAATCATGCGAAACTTTGACCGAGAGGCAATTGCCTCTTCAAAGAGGCGTCGCCTCCTGGGTAAGAGGCGATCTAAGATTGCCACATCACAAAGGGGCGTCGCCTCTTCAATAGGGCACATCAGATCATATTTTATTAACACTTAAGCAATCTTCTAAACAAATTCAACTGAGCAAGGCTCGATGCAAATACATAAAATATACAACTAATACTCAATACTTTATGCAATCATGCTTTATATATGACTCCAAATAGACACCAAACATAATAACAATCAAGAAAACTAAAAATGAAGATTTAAAGTGAAATGGAGAGTTTAAAGCTTAAAAATTAGAATCCTCACTGATTGAAGCAAGGTCAAGGCTCCTAACTCAGCCCTCAGAGACTAGTTTATTGATTTGGATGCTTTGAACACAAGAGTTCCTTCTTCCTTCTTAAGAAAATCAACTCTTAAGCTTAAGATTTTACTTATTCTTCCTCCTTTCTTCTTATTTTTCTATGGTTTTTTCCTCTCAAAAAACTTCCTCCTCTCTCCTTCCTCTTTAAATTTTCAGAACCTTCTCTTAAAACTAGCTAAAACCTCATTTTTAAGCTTCCAACCTTTTCCCCTTTTTTAATTCCCCAAAACTAAGCCAAGATAAAAGATACTCATCTATCATTATTTCCCTCTCTTTTCCTACCTTATTTCTGCCTCAAAAGTCCATCTTTCATGCACAAATCTTCAGACTAGTGATATAATGGGTCCCCCCATGTGTAATGCTGTCAAATTTGTGTTTAATGCAAAGTAGATCGGCTACTGAAGAGGCAATGCCTCTTTGGGCCCAGGTCGAAGAGGCATCGCCTCTTCAGCCCAGCCTGGGCTTGGTCAATCGGTCAACAGGCCTTAGCTAGGTGTTTTAGGCTTAAATTTGATATTTTAGGCTCTCGAGTCCATTCTACAAAAGGTTTCGAGTTTTCTTGCATTCAAAATCATTCTTTCTCATCACCGAACTTTCGTTGCGAGCCGATCAAACCGAGAGTATCTACACTCTTCCATTTCCATCAATGGGAACCCTTTAGAGAAGGCAGATGAGTGCTGTTATTTTATTTATCATTTAGCAGGGTCTTATTTTTTATTAATAAAATCACAAAATTACTCCATCATTTCCTTTTCACCTATGAAAAAAGTAAGCTTTGTAGAAAAAAATATGAAGAAGCGATCTTTTTGGTCTTCTTGATAACAAAATTTTTTTAGCCAAAATAAAATTTTTATTTATTAAAAAATTACTTAATTTTTTTAATTATAATAAATAAACTTTTACTTTTTTTATTTTTAGTTAAATAATATAAGTTTATCACTTAAATAATATATGTTAATAAGATAAAACATGTCGGGTTATTACTTAAATAATACATATTCATTAATATTTACCTGCAAGTTCATTGAACCTACAGGTGAAGATTAATGAATTTGTAGTTTTCACCTACATGTTTAGTAACCTTCACCTGTAAATTCATTCACTTTAACCTATAAGTTTATTCACTTTCACTTGTAGGTTCACTTTCATTCTCATTACAAGAAATAAAAACTATTTTTATTTATCAAAAAATTGTTTTTCTTTTTATTTTATTAGTTATAATGGTTGAATTTAATTTTTTTATTCATTATTTTAGTCAAAATAAAATTTTTATTCATTAAAAAATTATTTAGTTATTTTATTTTTTTAATTATAATAAATAGAATTTTACTTGTATTTTTATTTTAGTTAAATATTGTAGATTCATTATTTAAATAATGTAGATTCATAAAATAAAATATATAGATTCATTTGATAGACAAACTAAACAAATGAAATTCACAAATAATTTATAAAAACTATGATAAACCTCCAATTAATAATAAATGAATCTTTACCTTACAACTAACGAATTTATATATACAAATTAATGAATTTAAAGTTATAATTAACAAAAAATGTACAAAATCTGCATAGTGAATTACTTTATTCAGTTTAAGAATCAAAAAGAAAAATTCTAGTTGGTGTTGCTTGGTTCTATTTTTTTCTTTTCCTTTTTTACTATTTTGGCAAGTTTTTTACTAAGTTACGACAGCTATGCATAAAACATAAACATATACTCTCTCTCTCTCTCTCTCTTTTTCCTAAAAAAATTCTCGTTTTCACCTGCAATTTACAAACATGTTAAGCTAGACCAATTAGCCTTAATTGGTTTTAAAATAGAAATTGAAGAGGCTTGTAAAATAAAATGTGAATAAGTTGGACCAATTATGGCTTCAGCAGTACCATAGGCACACAAGGCTACGAGGAAGGAGACATTCACGGTGTCCTTCCTTCATGAAGAAATAATTAAAAAAAATGAAAGCATTATTTTTAACGTGTTTCACACGTGTGAGATCGATTTGGTCCATGTTACAATATGGACAGGAGTCCATGATATAATTCGCCAAAGTGACAGTGAAACGAATTTAAAATCTTGAATTTCAAATTCATTGTTTGGATTACTATTTGATTATTATATTTGGATTTGAAACTAAATTTATTTATAAATTTAATTATTTTACTTTTTTCAATTATCAAATAATCAAAATGTGAAATAAAAACAAAACTCTCAAAATATATCAAACTAAATTAATATTGTAATTGTTCTAAAAAAAATTAGACAATATGATAAAGTCAAATTAGAAATTCAAACTTATAAAAGACAACAAAAAGAAAAATAACTATAAATAAAAATTCAACTATATGTAACAACAACCATGAATAAATACTAACTAGTATCACTCTCAATTAAAAATTGGATCCAATCTTCTTTTTATTATCAGGTAGAGACTTGAGAAAATAAAATTCCTCTGGATGAATTTGTGAGATTATTGCATGAATCTCTTCTCCAGTAGGTTGCAGTCTTTCAAAATATTTTTTAGTTGTCAAATATCCTTTAAAAGAATGAGCTATCTCCATCACTACATCGGCTAAAAGATCTTTTAGAGATCATTTATTTTTTAGAGAACTTTGTGGGAGTGTTCTTGAAGTCTCTTATTCTTCCAAGTTTATATTAGACTATACTTCATTTCCTTCTTGATCCACTACTTTAGCAGTATCTTGAAAAGTTTCTACACTATCTCCAGTGGCTCTATCACATCCACATAATAAGACTATGTCATCCCAATTTTCTATTACTTTGTTTTGATATCCATGTGCTTGTGGAAAACTCTGAAAATATCAACAAAGAAAATGAAATATATAAATAAAGACCAATGAACAAAATATTAATCAAGCAGTCACACAGCTAATCAAATGAAATAATTTTTTAGAAAACAACCCTGTATATTAAAACAAAACCTAAAAAATAACTTTCAGCGCCCCATCAAAAAATAAATGCTATATTGGATGGTAACAACAGAAATAAGGTTGTATTTTGCCTCTTCATTTTCTCCACGATAATTATTAATTTACACAAATTAAGTGCAAATTAAAAAGGAAAAGGAGCATACAGGATTATCGATTGAATAACTATAGGCCTATTTCAAAGCAAAAAATCCACTAATATATTAGAGCAGCATAGCAAGATTAGAAAAGTTAAGAATGCATAAATAATACAAAATTTTCCACGGATTGCTTTTCCCTATCACTACTACATGGCATAGACTAGATGAACATATATTCAATGTAATATTCTAATGGCATCTACATTCCACATTGCTCCACCCCAAACCTAACCAAACCAACCAACCAACCAATAAACAAACAAAAAACAACAGCAGCAACAAAATTTTACAGTTTCAGGTACATGCCAACTTTATAAAGATTAGAACATTATGCTTTAACCATGATCTTATTCAGAAGCAGAACAAAAACTACAATATATGTTGCTAGAAATATTCTAGGATATACCCGTACAACAGGCATAATTATGCACATACATAGGAGACAAAGGCTTGTCCTTGGAAGGGCTTTAATGGTCCTTGATTAACACAAGAGCTATATAAATCTTAGCACAACATTTTATTTTCATTTAGCTTATAAACATGCTAAAAAATATAAGAGTTAAAAACTAGACTATAGATAACGAACAAACTATAAATTATCTAAGAATGATTAAAAAAAAGGGAAAGCAAAAAAGAATTCTTAAGAGCCGGAAATG
>CATIWM010408103.1:0-24478 GCA_949671775.1 Mallotus repandus | reverse complement strand
AGAAGCATCAGTATGCAGTTCAAAAGGTTGTGAGAAATCAGGCAGCACTAAAATGGGTGCAGATGTAAGGCGATCCTTAATCAATTGGAAAGCCGATTCTGCCTCCTCTGTCCAGCGAAATGAGTTGCCCTTCATACAATCCGTAATTGGGGCCATAATGCTGCTGAAATTGTCAATAAAATGCCTATAGAAGGATGAAAGGCCATGGAAACTCCGGACCTCAGTCAAAGTCATTGGTGTAGGCCATTCCCTAACTGCTTGCACCTTGGCCTCATCAACCTCCAATCCATCACCTGAAATCACATACCCCAAAAACAACACTTTGGGAGACATAAACACACACTTCTTCTTGGCAGCAAAAAACTTCTCTCTGCACAATACACCAAGAACCTCCTGAACGTGCTGTAAGTGCTCTTCTTTGTTAGCACTATAAATCAAAATATCATCAAAGTAAACAACAACGAATCTGCCAATAAAAGGCCTTAAAAACGGATTCATCACTCACATGAAAGTGCTAAGGGCATTAGACAGGCCAAAAGGCACCACAAGCCACTCATACAACCCCTCCCTAGTCTTAAATGCAGTTTTCCATTCGTCCCCAGGCCTAACTCGAATCTAATAATATCCACTCTTCAAATCTAGCTTACTAAACACAGTGGAACCACTAATCTAGTCAAGCAAATCATTAAGGCGAGGAATGGGGAATCGATACCTGACTGGAATTTTGTTAATTGCCCAGCTGTCCACACACATCCGCCACGTCCCATCTTTCTTTGGGGTCAATAAAGCAGGTACTGCACAAGGACTCATGCTCTCTCTAATCTGGCCTTTAGACAGTAGTTCCTCAACCTACCTACGCAGCTCGTCATGTTCCCGTGGGCTCATCCTGTAGTGTGGTCGATTTGGCAATGTTGCCCTTGGCTCCAAGTCAATGTGATGCTGAATATCATGTAGAGGAGGTAACCAATCTGGTAGCTCCTCAGGGAACACATTATCGAATTCATCAAGCAATGGAATTACTTCACTTGGCACACTACTGTATTCTGCCACTTCCTTGCCCACCAACATGTACCCTACTTCTGCAGCTTTCAACTCCTCATCAAATTCTGCCATGGACAAAAGAACTATGGCTTTACCCATGTCTGTGGGATTAATTTTCTCCAACACCTGTTTACTAGGAATCCAAACAATTTTAAGTCCTTCAAAGAAAAAACTATATGTATTTGTTCTCCCATTATGATTCACCTCCCTATCATACTGCCATGGCCTACCTAACAGCAGATGGAAAGCATCCATAGCAATAACATCACACCACACACTGTCTTTATACTTTGTCCTAACAGAAAAGGCCACTAAGGCTTGCTTGGACACTACAACCTCACCACCTGTTTTAAGCCAAGCTAGCTTATAAGGTTTTGGATGATTTTTAGTCTGAATATCCAATTTTTTTATAGCCTCAATAGATACTAAATTTTCACAACTACCACCATCAATGACAAAACGGCATACCTTGTCTTTAATGGTGCAAGTAGACTGGAAAATATTGCTTCACAGCTAATGCTCCTCTGTACTTGCCTTTGGCATAAAGCAAGAACGCCTGACCACCAGGACAGCTCCCACATCTCCCTTCAGGCGCACCTCATCAACTGCCTCTTCTTTATCATACACTAGTTCACCTTCCAATTCCAGTCTATCTTCTTCATACTCATATGCATCCACAAATAACATTTTTGCAGCAGTCTTCTTGCATTCAGACCTTCGATGCCCAGTCTCTCCACATCCAAAACATTTCAGGCCACTGGTTCTACTAGGCTGCCCCACGTTGCCACTGCTTGTTGGAGCCCTTTTTACTCCACTGCTACTGCCTACTCCTGATCCCTCAGTGACAGTATTAGGTCTCCGTTTCAACTGCTTCTCCACCACCAAAGCCCGTTGATAGGCAGTAGACACAAAAACAGGATCAAATATGTTGACAGTATCCTGAATCTGGTAATTCAGGCCTCCAATATAGCGCGATACCAACTGATCCTCTGTCTCTTGGATTTCATTCCTGGCTATCAACTGGTAAAATTTTGTGGTGTATTCATCACTGAACGCAGGCCTTGACGCAAATTCTGTAACCTTTGGTACATCAATCTCTGAAAATTGTAAGGTAAAAAGGTTGAACGCATGTGCTTCTTCATCTTTTCCCAGGAAATAATTTTCTCTTTCCCAATCCTGGTTCTTATCAATTTTAGTTGCTGCCACCATTCCGTAGCCCTACCACACAGCCTTGTTGCCACCAAGGGCACACATTTATTTTCAGGGACATCCTTGAAATCTAGAATTTCCTCAACCGTAGCAAGCCAATCAAGAAAATCTTCAGGGCGCAGGCTGCCAGGGAATTCTGGAATTTTAATGTGCATACCAGCCTCCCATCATCTGCGATCATTATCCGCAGCAGCCCTAGGTCGCCTATATGGTACCTCTTCAGCCGCAGGTATTAAAGGAGGGAGAGCGGAAAAAAAAATGCGTGTTTTTTTCACACATGTGATGGATCCCTGTTTCATATTGCTACATGGACAGGGTCTGTGATATAATTTGCTTATAAAATGAGTATATCATAAACAACCAGTAAATTTAAAGGATTAGAATGTGACAATCGGAATAACAACAAATTCAATTGAACAATTATACAAAATCTTCCACTTTGAAAACTTTTATAACAATTGCCAATCACACTAATGCACAAAACTTTTTGGCCCTTTAGTTGGGTAACTAAAGCTGTTTGCTGAACTAAAACAGAACTAAGAGGATTGTAATAAGCAAAAAACATTGCATCACGAATATCAAACATAAAAAAACATGAATTTGATCACCTCGGTCCCGATAGAATGGACGGCAGTAATGGAGCAGTAGTTCCCAACTCAATTTTTTTTATTGCTGACATTGTTGTTGGATTCTAGATGTTGTAGTCTATATCAGCTGCCACATCCATTGTCCCCTATAAAACCTTGACTACTACTAAGGTCTCTTTGTGTAATCACTTTGTAGACACAAATTGCCACTCTCATCATCTTCACAACTTCAGACTTGTGCAATTCCATATCCTCACTGCTCTTGTCAACCATACCAATCAATTGACCCTTCACTGCTCTTTTCATGAAAAATGGGAGCAAATGCATCAACTCTTCAGGCTGCAATCTATCCAAATTCTTCCTTCCGCATACTATTTCCATCACTACAATGCCAAAGCTGTAGACATCTGCCTTCTCTGTGATTACTGAGCTAAACCAATCAGGAGCCAAATACCCTGGAGTTCCTCTCATTGTTGTCACCACTTGGCTTTGATATCTATCAATCAACTTAGACAAGCCAAAATCTGATATCTTTGCGCACATATCTAAATCCAGTAGTACGTTTTGGGGTTTGATATCTAGGTGGACTATTCTTTGTCTGCAATCTTCATGGAGATAGGTGAGCCCCTTTGCTATATCTTGGATAATGGCTTTTCTAGCATGCCACTCTAGAGGAGGTTGCAGTTATTCCTTTACAAAAATCCATTTGTCCAAGGACCCATTACACATGAATTCGTACACTAACAGTCTATGAATTTTTTTTGCACAGAAGCCAATCAATCTAACGAGATTGTTATGGTTGATATTTCCTATGGTTTTTACTTCTGCCAAAAATTCCTTCTTCACTTGGCCCAAAGCATCGAGTCGCTTCATAACGATTTTCTCTCCGTTTGGCAAACTTCCTTCAAAAACTGATCCAAAGCCACCACCGCCAAGCCTTTTCTGAAAATCCTCAGCTACGACCTTCAGTTCTTCATATGTAAATATGATAGGCATTCCTGATAGTTCATCTAGGTCATCCTCTATTCCTTCCCTGCATCACTTTTTCTCCGCAAAGCAGTCAAAAAGCAGCAGGCTATCAAACACAAAACAAAGAAAGCTCCTACAGCCGATCCTGCAATTATTACAGTATGGATAGATGTTGATGTTGGTGAAATTGTTGGATTAACAATTGGACTTGCATTGGAACCTTTTTCCTTCCCTAGTTCATTATAAAATTTTATGAAGGCTTGTGAATGATAATCAAACCTTTGAGGTTTTCCATGTATGAGTGAAAGAACTGGGGACAGAAAAAGACAATCCCCCATTGAAAAACTATTATTGTGCTGAAACAGAGCAACAGTGCACAAGCAATTTCTCAAGCATGCCTCCTTACAGCTCTCCATGTCTGTTCCTTTCAGCATTGCACCTTCAGAACTTAAATAGTAGACATCTTCATAGGGTAGCAGAGTGTAGGATGAGATATTTTCACATGTAATTGGATTAATTTGTGAGCATCCAAATTTTTCTTATTCATTTGATCGGTTATCTTCAACAAATCCTGGGGGACATGAGCGTGAGCCCTTTGAGCACAGCCCGTAACTGCCACAAGAATTTGGATAATCAGATGCATTTAGGAGATTTTCCAACAAATCAAGTAGCTGAACATTATGGTTAAAAACTCTGATATGCCCATCATTATCCAATTTCATATGAGAAATATTTGGGTTCATATTATAATAATGTTGTAGCCACGAGACGAGCTCTCCATCCACGCTGAAGTACATTAGTTTGGTAAGAAGCAGACAGACCATGAGAGGTTGCAGTAAAAGGGTAGCTTCCCTCAGACATATTCGATTCAGAGACGCTAGCGATCAGGCTTTTCCCAGACATCAATTTTTGTTCTGCAAGAAGTGTATTTGTCGGATGATCAAAAGACTGCCAGACAGTCTCATTATTGAGATCATAGAGCACAAGATTTCCTATTCTCCTCAACTCCATACCCACAACTGACTTATTAGATGTGTTTGTAGACCAAACGAGAGCTCCATCGGCATCGTTCAGCACTAAATTTCCATCTGAAAGTAACTGCAAGGTTGCATTCTTGCCAATAGGTATGTTTCTATTTGCTAGCCACACCGTGTAGTTGAAATACCCGGTTTGTTTTCCTGAAGTGAAATCTATCAGTATTTAATCGCAAAAAAGTAAGAATCTTTCTTCTCTTCATGAGAGTAAAATCCACAAGCTTAACCAAACCCAAAGCCAGCATCCGAATTCTCATTGAAGAGGATTATTTGATGGTAGCCGGAGGTTGTTGAAAGATTATTGGTCCACGATGTAGATAAATTTGTTGTTAGCAAGAAAAGAATTTGGGCTTGCAAGGAGTATGCAAGAGGCGAGATGAAAAATAATTGCAGAGTACCCCATGTACCCATGGGTGGTGTTCTTCTCAAGGATTTTTTTTTAACTAAATTTCTGGAAAGGAATGAAGGGATGCTATGGTGCAGCTTTTGATGTAATTTGCATGTTTAGACCCCTTTTTATTTAATTTTTTTTATACAATTAGGTCTATATTTTCAGTTCACTTATAAATTAATATGCTGCTTAATAGTATTATTGAAATGGGCAAAGGTGCATTGACACCCTAATGTTTCGGCCGATGATCAGATAAGCCTTTTTCATTTTATTTGGACCATTCAAACACAAATATTATGTTTTGTTGTATTTTTGACCCCTTTGATAACAGTGGAGGCATTCAAATTAAACAACCTTTGTATCAACATGACGTGGCAATCATGCAAATATTAGATGGGTCCCACTTTGTCTCTTTCAACTTTTGCAGTTACTTTACTGCCCGTGAAGAAATGCTCTCCATACACTGTTTCTAACATCAATAGAGAAAACGATTTAGAAAAAACTTTTACCAAATCCAATATTTCAACTGTAGAGATCGAAGCAACAAGTCGCTTTCTTAATTAATAAACACTCTCCATACACTGTCACTTTCTTACCACCCTTGTTTTCCCTGTCATTGGAAGAAAAAGAAACCATTTTACATTGGAATGCATAAACCATAAACACCAACAAAATGCAAAGTTTTAGCCACTGCATAAATTTTCCTTTAGAGAAAAGTTAGTGATATCTAACAGCAATAATTTAGTTTCAAAGTAATGAGCTAAAGCCTTAGCAAGCATTTGCTAGTAAAGTTCTTCAAGATTTCAAGAATGTAAAATTTGCAATTAGAATTTGTAAGAAAGTCCATTAACTTTGACAAATTCCAAAAAACCAACCTGCAGGCCATGAAAGCAATATATCAACCACTGAAAAAAGAAAGAAATGTTTAAATTTATATATCAAACATGAATTAAAATATGGGGAAGAACAGGACTGTACCAAGAAATTATATTCAAATGAAACTTTAACACATGCTAATATTTCAAGCAAAGAACATAAAAAATTGTCACTTCCCATTTTCAAGAAAGAAGAATAGAATAGTGGTTGGCCTGAGATAATAAGGGAATTCATCAAAAGTGATACCGCTTTCTCTACCATAAGCAACTTGTCTAAGAAAATCTTGCTCCAATTTGTCAGGTATTATACCATTTTGAGACAACCCTTGACCTGTCCATTTCCCTATTGTTTGCCCTAATGCCAATCCATATCCTACCCCTACCCCTACACCCACACTCAATGCTGATAACAGTCTGTCTTTCTGCTCCATTTCTTTATTATTTGAACAACAACGACACCAACAACCAAAACTACTACTACTCCTACAACAACGACAGGAACGAAAAACAATTGAAAAGATGACTTCTTTAGCAAAAAGAAAAGATAAAATAAAAAAAAAGATGACTTCTTTTGTAGAGAAGAAAAAAAATAACAAAAAATAAAAAAAGATGACTTCTTTTGTAGAGAAGAAAAAAAAACAACAAAAAAACAGAGGAAGGAAAGAAAGGATTTTCTTTCCTGAAAATCAAAGGATAAAAACAACTTGCTTTATTTGTTTCTTTGGACAAGAAGTGTTGAAAAGTTTGATTTTTTTTTTGATTCAGACACCAATCGAAAATATATATCGATTTATGTGATTTGTCTCAACCGCTTTCTCTGTTTTTTCTACATGAAAAAGGTTGTGTTTGGTTAATTTCCAATTGTAGTAGAACAACGAAAGCAACGGATCTTTGGACATGATCAGATAAGTTCTATAAATCTTAAAACAAAAGGAACCGGTAACAGATGGCAGCAGAAAGTGGCGGAGCAGCAGCAGCAGAGGTGGTGTTTGGTTCCTGCGTTTTCAAAGAATGATTGGTTGAACAGAAGGTGTTGAGTGTTCAAACACAAGTTGAGTTTTTTGACCAATTCACCATCCACGTCAGATTACTCAAACAGAGTTAATACTCCAAATTTTCCGCCGTTATCAAACGGACCAAAAATACAGAAAAACATAATATTTTTATTTAAATAGTCCAAACAAAACGAAAAGGGTTTATATACTCTTCGGCCCAAACATTAGGGGTGTAAATGTACTTTTGTAGTGTTAAAATAATATAGATATTTTTAGCATCTCCACTAGGCTCTTCATTTAAACAAAATTCTCTACTTTGAAGAGTCAAACAAAAAAAATGGTCTCCAATATACTCTTTACATTTTTATTTTATAGTAGAGAGTTGGTTTGACTCTCTACATGTAAAGAGTCAAATTTTACTCTCCACTCTAAAATATTTCAATTTTTTATATAAAATATTAATTGATATTTATCTATTTATTGAAAAGGTTTTTCTCGTTCATCAAATAGAAAGAAAGAAATAAATAAATAGAGAGAAATCTTGTAAAAATAAAAGAGGAAAAAAATTAAACATTAATGTTTATTGTATAAAGCAAAATGAAGATTAAAAATATAAATAGTCTATTGGAGTTATATAAATTTCTTCACTTTTTATATTTAAAAATTCTTTGAGATGTTTTTTATTGTGCAAAAAATGTTCTTTAAAATAAAGAGTACTATTGAATATGCTCTTAGGCTCCATTTGTTTGCAAAAAATAATTTTTCTTATTTTTCAATGTTTGGATTACCAAAGGAAATAAGTCAATAAAAAATAAATTGTTAGTCAAAGGAAAATAACTTAAAGAGAAGGGAAAATGATTTTTTATTCTACGAATGGGAAATCATTTTCTAATATCTTGTCCAATGTTTTATCTACTTATTTATTGCATTTTTTTTATTTTTTAATGTATTTTCTCGTCATTTATTGTCTTCTAATATTGCAGTCAAACATCAAAAAAATATTTTCTTTGGAAAATATTTTTTCTAAAAAATAGAAAATATTTTCCGCAAACAAGAGCCTTAATACTAAACTTTTAATTAATTAAGTATAATTTATAGTTTTCCTTTAAAGTTAATTAAGATAATAAAACCAGGTTCTTTTTAGTAATCGTTAAAACTTCTCAGAGCTTGTGCTTGTAACTTCAGAGACAGTAGGCAGTATACGCACGACTGTGGTTAGCCAAAACAATAGAACATCATGATACTGCCATGATATTGAGACTGATTAGCCACAAAGCAGGAATTACAAGTCTCGGTCTATTTTGATAAGCTTCAAAATTCAATGGGCGCTGTACATTTTGTCTTAGTGTGTGGATTAATTTTCAGAGCTTCTTGATTTGGCTAAATAAACAAATTTCAGTCATATATGTATTTGATCTGTCATGACTAGGACAAGGAAAAAGATCTTGCATTCTTTAATCAAATTTACCTTAAAAATAATAGTAATTAGTTTGGATTTTGGTTGTAGTCAAATAATTATATAAAAACAATTAATAATGCACAAAAGCAACAATAGATTTCATTAATTTTCTAATATGCATATTATTAATTTCATAAGTAGATCCATTCAAATTAAATTGGTATAAAAGAAGAAAAAAAAGTTATTATATGAAAACATATAAGAATGAAAAAAAATGAAATTTATAATTGAAATTTCCATTTTTAGAAAACTCTATTTTTCTCTTATTTTTTCTTTAGTATATAGCTAGTAATATCAACAGGTTTTTGCAAATTGCTATTGTTCATGTTTATTCAAGAGTCTGGCTCAAATTCTAAAATGGTATTAAAATATATTTTAATTTACACCATAATTTTTTTAAATGATTTTACAATAACGTTGAATCATTTTATTTTGAATTAAAAAATTCAAAATGAATCCAATCTTCTCGAATAGGACTGAAACTCTCCCATTAGTTTGTTAAATAATCTAATATTAGCTATATTTTACTTTCTTTCTACAATCTACATCTATGTCTATATAGAATAGAATATAATAGAAAGCTATGTTATATAATCTTGATGTAGTTCTGATTGCATTCTTTGTATTCTAAGTTACTATATCTTCTAATTGACAGGGCAAAAAATCTGATAGATATGCTTGGCATGTAGGTTTGCGTCCAACAGGATGTTTTGGGACTTAATATATATCTATATATGTGGACTATATATTCTTTTTCTGCTTAATTTCTTCGTGGAGGTAGGCTGGCCCCTTTGCCATGCGCATGGTCACATTCTTTCTTGTTTGCTTATGAACTCGAATACCCATTAATAGCCTGTTAAAGTTTTATGCACAAAATCCAATCAGCCTCACCAAGTTAACATATATATATATATATATACTAGCTTCCTATAATCTTTAGCTCAAACAAGTTAACATATATATACTTGCTTTCTATAATCTTTAGCTCAGACAAGTTTACATAAATATACTTGCTTACTATAATCAACATCAAATAACTGAATATTGTCTTATAAATATAAAAATGCATGGTGGTAGATTACATGGCTGCTTTTGTGAAGAATTTGAATATTGGTTGTCACATACTTGAGCAACCTCCAGCTGGTGCCTTAGATTGGTTGAATCATGATAGAATGGGTGTTAGTTACAATCATTTAACTTTTTTGGAGTGTGTTGGGCTTTTGCCTCATATTCTACCACATATATATATACTTGATTTTTTTTAAAATTTAAAAATGATAGAGTTTAAGTAGTTTGATTCCCTATCACAAGTGGGAGAGTAGTTGGATATCTATATCTTTCACTACTTAAACTATTTGTGAAGAATTTAAATTCAAAATTTATGAATATCATACTCGATACAAATTTATTTTATAATTTTAATGACTATATATCACTTACAAGTCTAAAACATTAAATTCAAAAAAAATTAGTTAAATAATTTAAAGACTATTATCTTACAAGCTGGTTTGTTGAACTTTAATTAGTTGACAAATCAAGAAAACGTGCTCATTCAATTGAAAAAAAAAATCAAAAGTAAAATGATATATTTGAATGTAAGAAATTTGATTGTTGATTTGAAATTTAACTCTTATTTAGCAATTATATTAATTTATATAGATGAATTAATTATTTATAATAAATTTAAAATATGAGAATTGAAAAATAATTTATAATTAATTATATATTATTAAAATTTAATATTTTAATTTAAAATTTCAAACTACATATTTACATTCAAATGCAAAATTAAATTATTTAACACAACAGTACGTAGATTTTATCAACATCATGTTATCATAATCACAAATTCACAACAGAAGAAATGGAAAATGGCAAACTAATTGAGTCCGAGTTTCTGGTCTTGTATTAGCGTAGCTAGGAAAGTTCAAAGAAAAAACTTAGAATAGTTGTTTACCTCTTAATATTACCAGAAAATTCAGCTTTACTTTGCAACTTTCCATTTTTATTATTCTTGTGAAATAAAACTCCTATTAGATTCATTTCTAATAGGGGTGTAAATGAGTCAAGCTGCTTATAAGCGGTTTGGTGTTTGATTCGATAAAAATTCGTTCAAACTCGTATATTGAAACTCGTTTTATAAATGAGCTGACTTAAAACTATACAAAGTTCGACTCGTGAAGCTCGCGAACAAGTTCGAATAGAAGCTCGTGAGCCAGTTCGTAATTTTAATGTTTAGTAATTTGATTTTATATATAATATATAAATTTGTGTTGTAAAAAATATTTTAAAAATATTTTATTTGAATAAAATTATAATTTTTATTAAATATATTATAATTTAATTAATAAATAATTTATTTTTAATTTTTTAATGTATAATTTTAATTTATAATTTGCATTTTTTTAAAATTTTTTAAAACTCGTTTAAGTTTGTGAATAGTTCGTGAACACCAAATGGGATAGCGAGCTCGGCTCGATTATAAATGAACTAAGTTTAAGCTAGCCAAAGTTTAGTTCGGCTCAATTACACCCCTAATTTTTAGTAGATTAAAAGGATTAGAAACTCTTTTTTAGTCATATTACCACCCTAACATGAGCTGGTAACAGAACAAATCCTCCATTATTATTTATGTGCTTTTATTATTATTGTGATTAGTTCATAAGACCCATCCTCAAATAATCTAAAGGTCTTTTGCTAGATTATTAGGCCAACAATCACAGTAACAGAGAATTTTCTATTGTTGTTTCTATGTTGTTAATACTTAAGTAATATTAATACAACAAATAATTTTCTATTGTTTTAATTTTTTTAATGCATAATTGAATTGTCTTATAAATATAAAATATCCAAATATATACCTTATTTTCTTTAAATCCGAAATTTATGACAATCACAACCTATGTAGATTTATTTTATGATTTTAATGTTACATCACTTTCAAGTGTAAAAACATTAATTAGTTTCATAGAAAATTAGATAAAAAATTTACAAAGTATTACCTTTCAAGTCGGATTTGTTGAAATTTAATTAGTTGACAAATCAAAACATGCTCTTTCAACTGAAAGAATAAATTTTAGAGGTAGAATACTACCTAATCATAAATTTAAATTTTGATCAAAGTTCTTATTTTTTAACAATTATATGTATTTGTACTAACAAAAATATTAAATCAAATTTATAATAAATTTAAAATAATTTTTAATGACATATTATTTAAAATTTTTATATAAAACTATTTAATGTGATAATTAATAGTTACAATGTATCAACATTATGTTTATAAATATAGTAATTATAAATTCACAACAGACGAGTTGTAGAAAGAGGCTAATGAATTGCCGTGTGTTAGGGTAGGAAAGTTCAAAGAAAAAACTTAGAATAGTTGTTTTCCTTTTAATATTATTTGCAAAGTCTGCTTGTCTAGTGATCAAGTATGAATATATATATTTTTTTACTCGATACAGGTCTTAGTATCATGGAGACAGGGAGGAGAACAATTGGTAGTTAGCTTTTTAAATATATTTTTATGAGTCATCACCATAAATAAATCTTAAAATACCTAGTACAGAGAAAAAAAAAATTAAATTCAAGATTTGTCATTTTAAAAGTGAAGGCTCTTGCTACTAGAATTAGACCTCAAACTTAAGCTTGATCAAGTTTGAATAGGTAAAATAGCTCTTGTATGTAAGCAATTAATACATCTAAACAAAACAAGTCAATACCAACCCTTCAATTAAGGACAAACATCCATATTTAATATTTAATATATTTTTATTGTATATGATTCTAGTCTAATATAAAGTTTATTACATAATACGTCTTTGTGAAGAATCCATTCATTTTTTTTCATTAATAAAAATATCATACGATTTAAATATCAGTTAATTAGAAATTTAGAATTATTCTATTTTAATTTGATATCTTCTATATATTATTAGATATAAAATTATCTAAACTAAATATTTGTTTCTAATATCACTAAATAACTAATAGAATAAGATGGATTTTGCAGTTGATTTATGATTTTAAATTAGATGAAGTAATTACATTAATTCATTGCTCCAAAATCATGATAATTCACATTTAATAACAAGTAAATAAGAACACAGATGAAGAACATTAAAGAGAACAAAGCTCACCAACCCTTTGATGGAATTGAAACTTAAAAGAACATGAACATGTAAAGCAATAAAACCATGAAATGATTCAAGTACAAAATCATCTGGGTCCTGATAGGCTCCATGGAAGTAATGCTGTTCCAGATCCTATCTCCTCCTCCTCGTCCCTTTTGATTGATGCTCGTGTTGCAGCTGGATAGTGTATGTTATACTCTAAGCCAGCTAGCTTCACATCCATGGCACCATCTAAAACCTTAACAACAGTTGACATTGAAGGCCTCTTTGTATAATCATTCTGCAAACACCACACTGCAACCTTCATCATCTCCACAACTTCTGATTTATGCAACTGCATATCCTCGCAGTTTTTGTCAACCATATCAATTAATTGATCCTCCTTGGCCTTGTTCATAAAAATTTGTAGCAGAAACATGCAATCTTCTGGCAATGATCTGTCAATATTTTTCTTTCCACAAACTATTTCCATAACCACAATACCAAAGCTGTAAACATCTGCTTTCTTTGTTATGACTGAACTTATCAACTCAGGAGCCATATATCCAAAAGTTCCTCTTATGGCAGTCACCACCTGGCTTTGATCTCTCTCGATCAAGGTAGACATGCCGAAATCCGATATCTTTGCTTGTAGGTTCTCATCCAATAGGATGTTTTGGGGTTTAATATCTAAGTGCACTATTTTCTTTGTGCACTCATCATGAAGATATGCTAGCCCTTTTGCTATGCCTAAAATAATTGTCGTTCTGGCTTGCCAATTTAGAGCAGGTTGTTGTTGATCCTTGTAAAAAATCCATTTATCCAAAGATCCATTGCACATGAACTCATACACTAATAAGCTATGGTTATTTTCAGCACAAAATCCAATTAGTCTCACCAGATTCAGGTGGTGAATACTTCCTACAGTCCTAACCTCTGCCAAAAACTCTTTCTTCCCCTGACCCAATGACTCCAAGCGCTTCACAGCAATTTTTCTCCCGTTTTCTTGTGTTCCTTCAAAAACTGTACCAAACGAACCATTGCCAAGCTTCTTCTCAAAATTTCTTGTAGCCATTTTTAGTTGTTCAAACGTGAATCTTAAGGGCAGTCCCGTTAGCTGTCGCAAGTCATCTTCTAGCGCCTCATCTTCTACTCCTGTTTCTTCATCGTTTGCAAGTCTTCTTCTTCTGGCATTTCGCATGAGCAATAAGTAGATAAAACCCACAACCACAATTGCTGCAGCAACTGCTACAGCAGCCCATACTCCCGGTCCCCAAACATATAGAACCACTGATATGGCTGCCATAATCGACAGAACGATGATAAAAAGACATGTAATTCTTACAAGCTGCGAAGAAAAAAAACCCATGATTGTTTCTACAATGACTGGATAGATATGAAGTTCTAAATTTTCAGAGGAAACCAAGCTAATTGATCAATAAAATATTTCGTTGACATACAATTAATTAAGAACATGAAAGAATTTAATATCTATAAAAAAAAATAAAAAAATAAAAAAAAACACTAGAAAGAAGCTAATATCTATAAAAAAAACACTAGAAAAAAATAGAAATTGCACTATATGACCATGATGTTTTTTTTTCTTTTTACCATGAAGTTAAGGCAACCAGTAGATTAAAGACAGGAACACATGCCACTGTCTCGCTGTGGGGCAAAGTCCATTATGCCAGCAAGTCTATTTCCTTTTTCTTTGAAAAATCAAATTTTTATTTTTTTAAAATTTAAATCTTAAATTACACACGGATGAATTCGTTGTACAAAAATTTAAATATCAAAAATTTGTAAATTTTTTTAATTATTAAAAAATTTAAATAAAAAATAAAAATATAATTATATCACAGCAAACGACGTACTATAACGTCGCTAACCGTGGCACAAATTATTTTTCCAAATTAAATTTGTTTGCTCGTCATTAAAGTCCAATTACTTGACCAAATGTTATTCAAAGGGAAATGTATCATCTGTTTTGGAATAGATCTCGAATTGTGGGTGCATATTTTGACTCTAAACAAATTAAAGAATATGAAATATGAGCATTGAAATATTAGAGAAGATCACCATCATATTTCAAAATTTATCAAGTATCTATCTTTATATTTAAGTATTCACTTAAAAAGCTAATGTATTAAGTTATTAAATATTCTAATTTTTTATTAAAAATAAAATATTTTTTAATAATTATTTAGTATTATTTTTTAATTAAAATACTATTATACATATTTTAATATTATTCAAATTCTAAAATTATGTATATATTACGTATTTTTCTATTTTAAATCACTCAAAATATTTTTTTAAACCATTAAAAAATAAAAAAAAATTATAGTAATTATTTAATATTATTTTTAACTAAATACTATTATACATACTTTAATACTAATTTAATAATTTTTTATTTTAAAAAAATAATTTAATAATTCTAAAAATAAATCTTATTAAAACCAAAAAATTATGGCAACAAAATTAAAGAAAATAAAATTAATGTAATTTATTTTATTTTTAATTTATTTAGTTATTATTACATTCAAATTATTTATATCATTTTATTTCACAGTCCGAGCCCTAAAATCATTAAACCAAAAATTTGACAAATGGTCACCTTTATATTTGAGTATTCACTTAAAAAGCTAATGTGTTAAGCTATTAAAAATAAAACATTTTTAATGGTTATTTAGTATTATTTTTTAACTAAAATACTATTCTACATATTTTAATACTACTCAAATTCTAAAATTATGTATATATTACATATTTTTCTACCTTGAATCACTCAAAATATTTTTTCTAAACCATTAAAATTTTTTAAAAATTATAGTAATTACTTAATATTATTTTTTTAACTAAAACACTATTATACATACTTCAATACTAATTTAATAATTTTTTATTTCAAAAAGAAATAATTTAATAATTCTAAAAATAAATCTTATTATAACTAAAAAATTATGGCAACAAAAATACAAAAAAAATAAAATAAAATTAATGTAATTTATTTTATTTTTAATTTATTTAGTTATTATTCCATTAAAATTATTTATATCATTTTATTTCACGGTTCGCTCATTGCGCGGATTCACAGCAATTTTTTTCATATTTCCATTCATCCTAAGTTTTTCAATTTTTTTAATTTTTTTTTAACAATTAACTAAAATGATGAAATATAAAAACTTAAAATGAAATGGGTGAACTTGTCGTGTCGTGTCATGATTTAAACATTTATAGCTCGTAATTTTTTTTATTATTATTATAAAAATAAAAGAAGATAAAAATATAAAATGTCGCAACTAACAATACACTATTCATGTCGTTGGTTGACACTAATCTTTATCCTTTTTTCAAACTAAAATATCTTGTGGTTCTATATATATAGCTAAAATTATATCTATACAAAATGATTACAAAAACATAAGCAGTAGGTCGCACTCATGTCAATTAGAGCAAAATTTTTACTTTGTCAATTAGGCTTAACATATTCATACACGTAATTGTATTCGTTTCAACACAAACATCTAATTAATTATCTTTGATTAGTTAATGATTATAAAATGCTTAATTGTTATTGCTTTATTCGCATAGTCTCTCTTCAGTCTGCTTATTATCTTAGATTACTAACACGTAATTGTATATGTTTTCCTACTTTATTGCTAGTTATGTTTTGTGTGATTGATACATAATTTTTAAACCTATTGCTTAAGCTTTCATGCTTTCCAAAATAAACTAATGGATACACCTGTATCGTTATTCATTGTACATAGTACATGTAAATTATATCATGGACCCCTATCCATATTGCAGTATGGATCAAGGTCCATGACACACTGTGAAACATATTTAAAAAAAAAGCTTTTTATT
Source organism: Mallotus repandus (assembly GCA_949671775.1). Classification (NCBI taxonomy): domain Eukaryota; kingdom Viridiplantae; phylum Streptophyta; class Magnoliopsida; order Malpighiales; family Euphorbiaceae; genus Mallotus; species Mallotus repandus. Next base: position 7,930 of record CATIWM010408103.1, on the reverse strand, counting down.
TTATCCTGTAATGAATAAACAATGAGCTTTCTTTACTGTACACATATGGCAGCTTCGAAGAAAGATTCAGGTTTGGAGAAGTTGGAGCGATCGGCGAGTTCGGCCCATGGGTGGTGCTAGGAGAAACCGTTGCGGATGGAATCGGATATGTGATTGATGAAAACACGAAAAATTGGGATGGCGATGGGAGGTTGGGAGGAGGAGGTGGTGGTGGTGGCAGTGGCGGTAGTCGGTTGGGGATTAGAAATTGGGAATATTGGTGGAGATGAAGATGACATTTTTAGTAGATTTGATATTTTTTTTGACAGCTAGAATAAACCAAATTGGCTTTCCAATTTGTTCGACTTATCAATAAGGTGGGGGGACATAGCATAAGGTATTCTATAACGACCCGAGCTATAGTTCCAATTTTTAATTTGTTGCTTTTGCATGGTAATAGTTCAGTACAATTACCTTATCATCATCCAAATCAAACCTCAAGCTCCCTACACTACAACCCTCAACAAGCTGGCACAAATGCTTCAAATTTTCAATTTCCTCTCCATTGACTTTCTAATTATAGAGCTTGTTGTTGGTATTGAGAAAGTGAGGAATTTTAAGGGATTGGAGAATACGGGGGTAGATTATTAATGATTTTTATTCTGTGCTTTGTGTTGCTTTGCCTACACCAACAAACTTTAACTTCTTTTTATTCTCTTCAGTGGCAGAAATTCCTTTATATATATATATATATACCAGATAATCAAAATAAACTCCAATGTGTTTTATATGCAGGTGGAATTGATTGATTGTAATTCTTTTCTAAAATAAATAATTATAATTATGAGTTATGTATATTAAGAAAAAAAATGTTGAATCTATAGCGGATAACTAATGGACCTCCATGATCTAAGTAATGAAGCTATAGTATTTGACTAATGAATCTGTAGTTGAAAATCAAAGAACCTAAGATCAAAGAGTCTGCTGGTGAAGGTCAATGAACATATGGAGGTGAAGGCCAATGAATTTGCATTATTTAAATAATGTAGCTACGTATTTTATCTTATAAACTTGTATTATTTAAGCACCGTACCTACATTATTTTACTAAAATAAAAAAAAAACAAGTGAAAGTTTATTTATTATAATTGAAAAATAAAAAATTAAATAATATTTTAATGAATACAATTTTTATTTAACTAAAATCATGAATATAATTGTCTCATTTATATTTAGCTAATCATTCTTTTATAACTCACAATGCTACATATCTTATTCACCAATCACATAATAAAATGCACCATATGTTTTTTCAATTTATTCCATGATTGTAATTCTTTTCTAAAATAAATAATTATAGTTATAAGTTATGTATATAAAAAAAGTGTTAAATTTATAGTAAATAACTAATGGACCTTCATAATCTAAGTAATGAAGTTGTAGTATTTGACTAATGAATTTGTACGTGAAGATCAAAGAACCTAAGATTAAAGAATCTCCAGGTGAAGGTCAATGAATATGTAGGTGAAGGTTAATGAATTTGCATTATTTAAATAATGTAGTTATATATTTTATCTTATAAACTTGTATTATTTAAACAATGTACCTACATTATTTAACTAAAAAAACAAGTAAAAGTTTATTATTATAATTAAAAAATAAAAAAAATTAAATAATTTTTTAATGAATAAAAATTTTATTTAACTAAAATCATAAAATCATGAATATAATCGTCTCATTTATATTTAGCTAATCATTCTTTTATATCTCACAATGCTACATACCTAATTCACCAATCACATAATAAAATGCACCATATGTTTTTTCAATTTATTCCATGATTGTAATTCTTTTATGAAATGAATAATTATAGTTATGAGTTATGTAGCAGTAACACCCCTCCTAGGCCTCTAAGTCAGCTTCGTTTTGATATATTTTGTGCCCTACAGTTTAATCGAGCATGAAAGTTAGACCCTTTCGAACCTGCATTGCGCAATCATTTCAAAATTCAAATGCTCTATATATTCTAGGGCTGTCTGGTCCGTGAAAATTTGGGAAAAATAGAAATTTTTACTATTAACTCAATAAAAATGTCTCAAAACATCTAAAAATGACAAATAAACACTGGCTAGAAAAAAAACCCTTGCTAAAAATTGCAAAAAAAGCAAAAAAAAACCACTAAAATAAACATAAAAGCTCAAACAGAAATTTAAAAGCCCTAAATGATGGATTTTGGGCTTGAAGCCTCTGAGTCAGCTTCGTTTTGAAATATTATAGGCCCCACAGTTCAGTCGGACCTGAAAGTTAGACCTTTCCGAATCTGCATTGCGCAATCGTTTCAAAATCCAAATGCTTTATATATTATAGGGTTGTCTAGTCCGTGACTTTTTGGGGAAAAGATAAATTTTTATTATTAACTTAACAAAACTATCTCAAATCATCTAAACAAAAAAACACTGGCTAGGAAAAACCCTAGCAAAAAATTACAAAAAAAACCCCAAAATAAACATAAGAGCTTAAACTGAAATTTGAAGCCCTAAACAATAGATTTTGGGACAGAAGCTATTGTGTTACGGCTATAGCGGCAACACGCCTCATAGACCTCTGAGTCAGCTTCATTTTGATATATTATAGGCCCTACAGTTTCAATCGGATTTGAAAGTTAGACCCTTCCGAATCCGCATTGCGCAATCGTTTCAAAATCCAAACGGTCTATATATTCCAGGGTTGTTTAGTCTGTCAATACTTGGGGAAAATAGAAATTTTTATTATTAAGTCAACAAAATTGTCTCAAAATATCTAAAAATGACAAACAAACATTGGCTATGAGAAAACCTTAGCTGAAAATTGCAAAAAAAAAACCCCAAAATAAAATAAAAGCTCAAACTAAAATTTGAAGGCATAGACGATCAATTTTAGGTCTGAAGCTATTGTGTTAGGGCTATAGCAATAACACCCCTTGTAGGCCTCTGAGTCAGCTTCGTTTTGATATATTATAGGCCCCACAGTTTCAATCAGACTTGAAAGTTAGACCCTTGCAAACCTGCATTGCACAATCATTTCAAAATCCAAACGTTCAATATATTCCAGGGCTGTCTGGTCCGTGAATATTTGGGAAAAATAGAAATTTTTATTATTAACTCAACAAGGAAAAAACCCTCGCGAAAAATTGCAAAAAAACCAAAAAGAAACCCAAAATAAACATAAAAACTCAAATTGAAATTTGAAGCCTTAAACCATGGATTTTGGGCCCTGCAGTTCAATCGGACCTGAAAGTTAGACCCTTCCGAACCCGTATTGCGCAATCGTTTCAAAATCCAAACTCTCTATATATTCCAGGGCTGTCTGGTCCGTGAATATTTGAAGAAAATATAAATTTTTATTATTAACTCAATAAAACTATCTCAAAACATCTAAAAATGACAAACAAAAATTGGCTAGGAAAAAACCCTAGTTGAAAACTGCAAAAAAACTAAAAAAAAACCCCTAAAATAAACATAAAAGCTCAAACTAAAATTTAAAAGCCTAAACGATGGATTTTGAGCTTGAAGTTATTGAGTTACGGCTATAGTGATAACACCCCTCATAGGCCTCTGAGTCAGCTTTGTTTTGATATATTGTGGGCCCCGCAGTTCAATCGGACCTGAAAGTTAGACCCTTTTGAACCCGCATTGCGCAATTGTTTCAAAATCCAAATGCTCTATATATTCCAGTGCTGTCTGGTATGTGAATATTTGGGGAAAATAGAAATTTTTATTATTAACTCAACAAAACTGTCTCAAAACCACTAAAAATGACAAACAAACAATGGCTAGGAAAAAATCCTACCTAAAAATTGCAAAAAAAAACAAAAAAAGAAGCCCCAAAATAAAAATAAAAGCTCAAACTGAAATTTGATTACCTAGACGATGGATTTTGGGCCTGAAGCTATTGAGTTATGGCTATAGCAACAACACCCCTCGTAGGCCTCTGAGTCAGCTTCGTTTTGATATATTATGGGCCCTGCAGTTCAATCAGACCTAAAAGTTAGACCCTTCCAAACCCGTATTACGTAATCGTTTCAAAATCCAAACGCTCTATATATTCCAGGGCTGTTTGGTCCGTGAATATTTGGGGAAAATAGAAATTTTTTATTGTTAACTCAACAAAACTATTATTGTTAACTCAAAAAAACTATCTCAAAACATCTAAAAATGACAAAGAAACATTGTTTAGGAAAAAATCGTAGCTGAAAATTGCAAAAAAAACAAAAAAAAAACCCAGAATAAACATAAAAGGTCAAACTAAAATTTGAAGGCCTAAACGATGGATTTTGGGCCTGAAACGATTGTGTTATGGCTATGGTCATAACACCCCTCGTAAGTCTCTGAGTTAGCTTCATTTTGAAATATTATGGGCCCCACTGTTCAATCGGACTTGAAAGTTACACCCTTCCGAACCAACATTGAGTAGTCATTTCAAAATCCTAACGCTCTATATATTCTAGGGTTGTCTGGTCTGTGAATATTTGGAGAAAATAGAAATCTTTATTATTAACTCAAGAAAACTATCTCAAAACATCTAAAAATGACAAACAAACACTGGCTAGGAAAAAACTCTAGCTGAAAATTGTAAAAAAACCAAAAGAAAACCCTAAAATAAACATAAAAGCTCAAACTGAAATTTGAAGGACTAAACGATGGATTTTGGGCCTAAAGCTATTGTGTTACGGCTATAGCAGTAACACCCCTCGTATGTCTCTGAGTCAGCTTCATTTTGATATATTATGAGCCCCGCAATTCAATCGCACCTGAAAGTTTGACCCTTCTGAACCCGCATTTTGCAATTGTTTTAAAATCCAAATGCTCTATATATTCCAGGCATGTCCGGTCTGTGGTTATTTGGGGAAAATAGAAATTTTTATTATTAACTCAACAAAACTATCTCAAAACATCTAAAAATGAGAAACAAACACTGTCTAGGAAAAAACCCTAGCTGAAAATTATAAAAAAACCAAAAACATCCCCAAAATAAACATAAAAGGTCAAACTGAAATTTAAAGCCTTAAATGATGGATTTTTGGTCTGAAGCTATTATGTTACGGCTATAGTGGTAACTCCCCTTGTATCCCTCTGAGTCAGCTTCTTTTTGATATATTATGGGCCTCACAGATCAATCGGACCTGAAAGTTAGACCCTTCCGAACCCACATTGCACAATCATTTCAAAATCTAAACGCTCTATCTATTCCATGGCTATCTGGTCCGTGAATATTTGGGGAAAATAGAAATTTTTATTATTAATATAATAAAACTATCTCAAAACATCTAAAAATGTCAAACAAACACTGTCAAAGAAAAAACCCTAGTTGAAAATTGAAAAAAAAAATAAAAAAAACCCCTAAAATAAACATAAAAGGTTAAACTGAAATTTGAAGCCCTAGATGATGGATTTTGGGCCTGAAGCTATTGTGTTATGGCTATAACAATAACACCCCTCGTAGGCTGCTAAGTCAGCTTTGTTTTGATATATTATGGGCCTCACTGTTCAATCGGACCTGAAAGTTAGACCTTTCTGAACCTGAATTGCGCAATTGTTTCAAAATCCAAACGCTCTATACATTCCAGGGTTGTCTGGTCCGTGAATATTTGGGGAAAATAGAAATTTTTGTTATTAACTCAGCAAAACCGTCTCAACACCTCTAAAAATGACAAACAAACACTCTTCTAGGAAATAACCCTAGCTGAAAATTGCAAAAAAATAAAAAAACCTCCATAATAAACATAAAAAGTCAAACTGAAATTTGAAGCCCTAAACATTGGATTTTCGGCCTGAAGCTATTGTGTTATGGCTATAGCGGTAACACCCCTTGTAGACCTCTGAGTTAACTTCATTTTGATATATTATGGGCATTATAGTTCAATCAGATATGAAAGTTAGACCCTTCCGAACCCGCATTCCGCAATCATTTCAAAATCCAAATGCTCTATAAATTCCAGGGCTGTCTCGTCTGTGAATATTTAGGGAAAATAGAAATTTTTGTTATTAACACAACAAAACTGTCTCAAAACATCTAAAAATGTCAAACAAACACTGTCTAGGAAAAAACCCAATCTGAAAATTCCAAAAAAACCCCCAAAATAAACATAAAAAGTCAAACTAAAATTTAAAGCCATAAATGATGAATTTTGGGCCTGAAGCCATTATGTTACTGCTATAGCAGTAGCATCCCTCGTAGGCCTTTGGGTAAGCTTCATTTTGATATATTATGGGCCCTGCAGTTCAATCGGACCTGAAAGTTAGACCTTTCCGAACCCGCATTGCGCAATCATTTTAAAATCCAAACGCTCTATATATTCCAGGGTTGTCTGGTCTGTGAATATTTAGGGAAAATAGAAATTTTTATTATTAACTCAACAAAACTGACTCAAAACATCTAAAAATGACAAACAAATAGTGGCTAGGAAATAACCCTAGCTGAAAAGTGCAAGAAAAAAAACTCCTAAATAAACATAAAAGCTCAAACTGAAATTTGAAGCCATAAACGATGGATTTTGGGCCTGAAGCTATTGTGTTATAGAAATAGCTATAACACCCCCTTTAGGCCTCTGAGTCAACTTCATTTTGATATATTATGGGCCTCGCAGTTCAATCGGACCTGAAAGTTAGACCATTCCAAACCCACATTGCGCAATCGTTTCAAAATCCAAATGCTCTATATATTCCATGGCTGTTTGGTTCGTGAATATTTGGAAAAAATAGAAATTTTTATTATTAACACATCAAAACAATCTCAAAACATCAAAAAATGTCAAACAAACACTGTCTAGGAAAAAACCTTAGTTGAACATTCCAAAATAACTGAAAAAAAACCCCCAAAATAAACATAAAAGGTCAAACTGAAATTTAAAGCCCTAAACGATGGATTTTGGGCCTGAAGCTATTGTGTTATGACTATAGTAGTAGCAACCCTCGTAGGCCTCTGAGTAAGCTTTGTTTTGATATATTATGGGCCCCACAGTTCAATCGGACCTGAAAGTTAGACTGTTTCCAACCCGCATTGCGCAATCGTTTTAAAATCCAAATGCTCTATATATTCCAGGGTTGTCTGGTCTGTGAATATTTGGGGAAAATAGAAATTTTCATTATTAACTCAACAAAACTATCTCAAAACATCTAAAAATGACAAACAAATAGTGGCTAGGAAATAACCCTTACTGAAAATTACAAAAAAAAAAAAACCCTAAGTAAACATAAAAGCTCAAACTAAAATTTGAAGCTCTAAACGTTTAATTTTTGGTCTGAAGCTATTGTTTTATGGCTATAGCAGTAACACCCCTCATACATCTTTGAGTCAGCTTTGTTTTGATATATTATGAGCCCCACAGTTCAATCGGACCTGAAAGTTATACCCTTCCAAACCCGCATTGCACAATAGTTTCAAAATCCAAATGCTCTATATATTCCAAGGTTGTCTGGTTAGTGAATATTTGAGGAAAATAGAAATTTTTATTACTAACACAACAAAACTATCTCAAAAAATCTAAAAATGACAAACAAACACTGTCTAGGAAAAAACCCTAGCTGAAAATTGCAGAAAAACAAAACAAAACCCCCCAAAATAAACATAAAAGGTCAAACTGAAATTTAAAGCCCTAAATGATGGATATTGTGCCTGAAGCTATTGTGTTATGGCTATAGAGGTAACACCCCTCGTAGGCCTCTGAGTTACCTTCGTTTTGATATATTACGGGCGTTGCAGTTTAATCGGACCTGAAAGTTAAACCCTTCCGAACCCACATTGCGCAATCGTTTCAAAATTCAAATGCTCTATATATTCCAGGGCTATTTGGTCCGTGAATATTTAGGGAAAATAGAAATTTTTATTATTAACTCAACAAAACTGTATCAAAACATCTAAAAATGACAAACAAAGACTGCATAGGAAAAAACCCTAGCTGAAAATTGCAAAAA